>JAIUZE010016120.1:0-47146 GCA_022085475.1 Heliosperma pusillum | reverse complement strand
AATTCGACATTTCGTGGCTGGGAAGACTCTGATTTACTCCCCACTGACTGTGGCTTCCGTGTTTATATTTAACGCGGTCGAACAGGTGGTGATGCATACTTGGGGTACATTGACGAGCTAGCGAGCGAAGTATTTCCCTTGGACCTATATTCGGTTCTTAGATTGTATATTATTATACACTCTTTTATTTCTGTATTTATACGGGAGATATGTCTCCCGTTTCAGATACTTTTTATTGTATAATATTATTTCCGTTTTGTAATGACCCTTTTTATTTATGACACCCTTTGTTAAGTATTTAAATTATTTTTTTTCTTTCCGCAAATTTGAGGGTGTCACAACAAATATTCTAGGGTTTTGTCTAAGAATTGATAAAAAGCTGTATACAAATATTAGGGAGAGGGTATATATAGGTACCTCAAAATTAAGAAAGAAAATAGAAGTGTAAAGTGGAAATGCGAGTTTGTGTTCCAGGCCGGGTGCCTGGCCGCAGACGAAGGGGCCGGCTCAGAGCACATCAGAATCTTCATTTTATTCTTCACCAAAAATATTCTAAGTATACGAAATGGGAGTTCCAGCCGGGTGACTGGCCTGAAGCACATCAGTATCTTCAAACTTTTCCACTCTATTATGTTGATGTGTAGGCCGGGTAGTGGGCCGGCCGCCGGGTGCCCGGCTGTCGCTACATGACCTCTTCCTTCTTCTTCTCTTTTTCCTTCTAAGTGGGTGTCCGTGGTGTGAGCCGGGTGGCTGGCCGCATGTCACTGGACCGGCCTGCGGTACCTGGGAGCTCTCTTTTCATTTATTCTTCTCATTTCCGAATCCCGACTCATGCAAGGCCTTTATGCTCCGATTTCTTCACTTCCGCCTTAATTCCTGCAAAATGAGATCGACATTCGTAGCACGGGAAATCAGGTGATAAAATGCAATTAAAGGCACGCATATCCGTGTAAACGGACCAAAATGAGGACGAAAATGAGAGAAAAAATGTAACTAATTAAATGCTTATCAATGACTCGCTATAATAGATAACGATATACATACCACAGTTATACATTGTTGTCTCAACTAATTTATTTATAAATTATTTAAGTGGCCGACAAAAAGTTTAAATTTTGTACATATATATCTTGTTGAACTTATAGTGTCCAGATTTAGCTCCTTATTACCTTTTATCACGCGCGAGTGTCTCACATTAATGACTTAAGGAGAGAGTTGAAGTGTTACTTTCTCAAGCTCTTTTATCTTTTACCTATTTATCTTCACAATTTGACAACTTTTAGTTTTATGGATCAACATTTCTATACAAAATAACATGATTTATAGCAAAAAGACCTACTTAATATATTTTAACTATTAGCAAGGAGATAAGGACATGCGACTTATGCAAATAATTTTTTCAGAACCAATACGCATTCAATAAATATAAGGAAGAAATATAATTATATATCTATTGTTGTTCTTGGTGAATTTGTATGTGAGCAATTTTTACAACTATTCCGATAAATTTTAAGAAAATAGGTTACATATTTTAAAATGTCACATTTTATGTTCTAATAATGTATTTCATGATACATATAATGTTATATTTGAGAGAAACGTAAGATGGCATTTTAAGGCAAAGAGTAAAATTCTAAGGGGAAGTTTAGTAATTATTATTAATAGTAGAAAACGGGTAAAACTAACTACACGTTGTAAGGAATCACACAATAAAATATAGATTTATGGATATACAATTCCAAACATAGATTTTTCCTCTTCATAAATCGAAGTTATAATAAAAAGAAGTGTTTTTTTGTGTATTACCACCAATTGAGTCCAGTTTTTTACGTTTTACCACCTATTGAGTCCATTTTTTCATAATACCACCTTCTTTTGACCTAAACCCTCACAATCAACACCTAAATTACGTTTTCATGACGGTCTTTCTTATTTATCGTCTCACTTACATTTTATCGTCAATCGGTTATTTCTTATGACCAACCTACCCTTCATTTAACACTCACTCACTCACCCCCCTCTTATAACCCACACTCGCCTTTCCTCAATCCTCTAATTCCCAAATCAAACCTGAATTCTTCCATATTCAAACTCATTCATCAAAAACAATATTAGGGTTCATCAACTATTTCTTTAGGCTAACCCAGGTATGTAACGTAATGTTAATGTTGTTCATAATTATGTTTATGTGTAGATACCTCGTTTCTAAACCTTCCGGCAACCACCCAGTGATGATTTGGCCGCATGTTTGGTACACGGAATGATTTATAACAGTTCGTAAGTTTATCGTCAAGTGATAGCTAAAACACTTGTGTCTACCCCTTGGTCGTCACCGGTACGGTTGTTTTGACAGTTATTAGAGTTCATTTGGAGTCCAGGTCTAAAACCGCTTCATTTTCTAAGAAACCGTTTTAAAACTCCGTATTGGAACGCGCAGGAACATTCTGGATATTTTATTTAATATTTCGAATTCTATCTTTTGATAAAACTTATCTCGTATCTTTTTAAAAAGAAAGTATAGATCTACCACAATTCCATAAAAGAAACGTGGGAATCGTTCTTCCACAGAAGCAGACCTCTGAGGAAATAACGCAGCAGGTGCTGCACCCCTTCGAAGGATCACAGTTCCTGCTACGCCCTTCCCCAGCGTGTTTTCTCTGTTTTCAGAATATTTTTGAGATATCTTTCCAAAGTTTGAGTCATTCCAAAACTCTTCATATTTTCTACTATAAAAGGAGAGCTTCGTTCTCACTTTTAGGTACGCGAGTGTTCCGCCCTTCTCTTCTCTCTTTGCATTCTAGACCTTGCTCTAAGCTTTTCGACATCTACGTGCTTGATCTGTTACAACCCTCGCGAATGCGAAAATAAAACATACAAACATGTGATTAATATTGCGGAAAATACGGTGTTTTTAAAACTTTTCACATGCAATTAGAAAGGTACGGGGAATGTCAATAATTACAAACCGAAATATAAAATACTACAAGAGACGAAGTCTCTCAAAATGCTATCCAACATCAAAGATATTAGCAACTAGCTAAACAACGTCTAGAGGTGACTCATCCAGGCCAACGCCCGCTAGCTCACACCCGAACCCAAAATACCACAAGCAAAAAGCCATCCAAGCAAGCAACCTGTTCATCCATGAAAAACATGAACGCCACAGTCAGTGGGGAGTAACTCCGGGTTCTCCCAGCCATATCACATTAAACGTTCATAAACGGAAATACAAAAGTAGAAGCATGTATATATAGATATACATGTGAAATACGAGAAGGATAAATAGGAAATTCAATACATAAGAATATCGATCCATGAAGTACAAAACCGTAACCATCATATTATAGAAAGACTCGGGGATGACACTCTTAGGCAACCATACACTTTCACTAGGGCTTGCATCTCACCGTTAGCGGCATAAGTTTGATAAGATTGAGACTCGACAAACAAACCATGCCAAGTCATCCAACGATCACAAGTAATCAATTATATAATCATCCAACCAAACGTACAATACGCTGACGACATCTCTCACGGTAAATGACACGCACTAGCACCGTATACATGCAAGTATGATTAAAAGGCATCCACGGGATAAAACATTTCCCTGAACGCATACACGAGTCAATTCATTTCGTATATGTAGACTAATTTCCTCCCGGTAGGACGACGATCATTATACGGTCCTAGTCTAAACCTGGCCAGACTCTCGGAATAAACGTTTTTCGATTCGACATGCGATGACATTTCGCATCCAAGACTTGGTCAATCATAGACGCCGAGTACCCCAAATTTGGTCAACCTTCACGAAAGAGGCGGAAAAGAGCACAAGCCTCATAACAAGCGGTACGCTACATGCAAATGACACCACCTCGCAAGTATACACCATTTGACGGCCGGGTCGATCAACGCAAAGCGTTCGCCTCCCAACAACGTCGTCATATGCTTACTAACACATGCAATTAAGCAGTAAGGATACACTCCCCGTTCCGACATTCCAGCCTTACGAACGTGGAGGTAGCCAAGGGAATGAGAGTACAAAGCACATAGAAAATTAGTGCTCAAATAAACCGTAACATTTGTAAAACCGACTCAAAGTGGGACATATCAAAAACCGTCACAAAACATGCAATACAAGCGAAGGGATTATCATATATTCGAAACATTAATATTTAAAGTCAACTTATAGAGTCAAACCCGGAAGTCAACAAAAGTCAAAGTCAAAACCGAGACCCGAGACCCAAACACGACAATTGGAGTGGGCTACAAACAAATCATCAATGCAAGAAGACCAAGTCCAAAGGGTCAAGGAAATTCAAGGCAGGACTAGAATTCAAAGGGTCAACGAAAGTCAAGGCGCTCAACCAAGGGAAAACTGGCAGCATGAAATGCTGCCAGCGCCAGGGAACGCTGCCAGCGTTCACACGACGCTGCCAGCGTCGATGGACGCTGCCAGCATCCTGGTCTCAGGCACGCATTCCTTCATTCTCCGTCTTGTCATCAACATACAACAATCATCATTTATCATCACAAAACATCAATTCTCATATCAATTATCAACTAACAACAACCATCATCAACAACACAATTCCTATGATTACTAACCTTATTCTAAATACGATTTCTAACATAGAAAACACATTAAAACACGTAAATAATATCGAGTAACCCTTCACCGTTACCTTTTCGCGTCTTCAATCCGCGTCGATGTCCTCTTCTTATCAAGAAGTAGTATTTGTCGAGCTCTTGAAAGTCACCACCTACAATTAGATAATAAAAGATGAATATAATTCACCTTTGAGAAAGACGGATAAATTGAAAAGCGAGAAAGACGGTAATTTTATTACCAATTAAGATAGAGGAAGATGAGAGGGAAAGAATAAGACGAGCTTTAGTGAATTTGAGCAAGCAACGAAGGAGTAGTGACGATTTTGAGATTGAGCAAGTATGGAACTTAGGTTTTGGTGGTTACTTGATGAAGAAAAAGAAGTAAGTGGAAAATGAGGGAGTTAGGGTTTGAGGGAGTATCAGGGAGTAAGAGGAAAAACATGGGAAAAAAGCCCATAAACGCCTTAAGACGTAACTTACTCGAAATCTCGCGTAAAGTCCGAAAACGAACTCGGATTTTCTAAAATGATACGGGAAATTAAATTCTAGACTCAATATAAAATTTCGCTGAAAAGTATCCGTATAATATTTTAAAATACAAATAGGGTACATTTGCGGGTGTTACATGATCAATCGACCACGTAAGCTCAGATCCTTCTGGCTACCCGTCACATTTGCATGACCAACCAATTTGACCACTACACAATCAATTAATGAATCGATTTTTTTAGTCCACTTTCTGCATACATTCGAGTCGAGCTATCGCTAAAACATTAACTTAGTTAATCAAGTTTCGTCAAACATGTAAGTCTGAGGGTGTAAATCCCATATTTTAATATTTTTATTTATTATTCGTCAATTAATGCAAGATTCACGTCAAAGATAAATTTAAAGCCGATTTTAATCAAAACCATTTTATAAAACCTCTTTAGTAGTGATCATGACGTCGCGAAGAATCGCAGCAGTAGCTGCGCCTTCTGGAAGGATCGCAGCATCTGTTGCGCCTCTTCTAGAGGCTGCCCTGGTACTGCTCTTCTTCTTCTTCCTCTGGTTTCTGTAAACTCGTTATTATTTTATTTTCTTTGTTTATAAACTGTAAATCGTATTTATTTTTCACATAAAACGTTTTGTTGTCGACTTAGATCCCTAATAATTCAATGTTAGCGGGTTTCGTCTTTGAATCAAAATTTGTTTTTAGAGGTTCGATTCGTTCATATCAAATCTCTGGATTCATTGTTGATATAGATTGTAGTGTAGTTAATATGTTAAACCACTTCTACTCGAGTCATAGGTCAATAATCCATCGTAAATATACAAAACAACATTAACTGCTCATGATTTTGACTTCACAGTCAGTATTCAACTCAAGAACAGACGCAACAAGCCATGCGACTCTTCCAGAGGACGCAGCTAATGCTGCGCCTGTTATGGGTTGACTTTTGTCCCTGAATTTATGTTTTCGCATTGATGTAGCTCTAATTACGTAATTAATTAACTATTAGTCGTATTATCGCTTCTAATCTATCTTTTAGTTTTTTAAACATTTTCCTTTTCTTTAAATCTCCGTTTTGAGTATATTTTTATAGTGGATCCAGTAGTCCATTGTAATCTCATTTAGTCATTGTAATTCTATGATTTTCTTTGCCTTTCGTATGTAACTAATTCTAATTCCCAATTTTGACAATTGAGTGCTAATTACATGATCACCGACATAGTCTAATTCACATGCTAGGATTAACATGTTGGATGTTGCATTGCATGCATATAATAGATAACATATCAAATACAAACGATTTCCTTAATTATTGGTAGAGGCCGCTATCAAGGCGTGCAGGATTAGGTGTTCGATTAAAGAGCTTCCTAATACGTACCCTCACCCCTTACTCCAAATCTCTGTGAACATCCGTGTTCATTGGCATCCACGAGAGTCATTCTAGACATATAATGCTAAGGGTAACGAGTTCTTAGTATTCATGTCATCACTTTATGTCTTGACATGGCAGAAAGTATTCGAACGGTTTCAATTTCCCATAAAAAATGGTGGTGACTCCACAAATGCGTATTTATATGCTTGTCCATCCAAGTGCGCCCCTCCGTGGTTCCCCGTGTATCACAATTCGGCAAGGATCACCAATCCGTGTATCACAGTTTGGCGACTCCGCTGGGGATTATACACTTACGTGTTATCCAGAGTGAAACTTGAACAAGGTTAAGGAATAGTTTGTACTAGACAATTGTCGATTTTCTTAGGTCGTTTTATTCGGCCTTCTTCGGCCCAACCCAACCCGTTTCGACCAATCGTCATGTTCGGACGGTCCAAATTCTTATATGGGCCGAAGGATGGATAGCGATTGATATAAACCATACCGCGATACATACTCATGTTAGTATCAAGAGCTTTCACTACTCGGGGAATTGGACTAGGAACCGACCATACTCATATTTGGCGCGGACCTCTCCACTGACCCGGGTTTGATTGCTTGGTATGGCAACCCACACTTTAAGCCAAAACCATTTTAAATGCATTCAGCATACTATTATAATGCATGTATAAATGTGTATAACCCATACGTGACCACCATTTTGTAAATAAAACCATGACGAACTTTTCAAAATAAAATCCTTTTCAAAATGGTAAAACATTTTTAAAGGTGGCCTAAAGTAGCGCAAAGCCCAAATGTACAGTCAAAATCGTGTTTTCTCCACTTCGAGTCGACACTTCTACAACCAAACTACGATTGTCTAGGACAAACATTTAAAAACTAGTCATTTTCATAACTCACTTAAGCACAGTGGCACACTCCCACTTCACAAGTCGAGTCCTTTTAAGTAAGTGTGCTAGAATGCCGGGAACTAGTCAAGCAAGTGTTCACAAACCCGAGCAAAACCCGAATGGTAATGACCTAGTCCTAGCTGCGCTCATCCATCTCCAAACAAGTCATGACCAAGCTTATGCTCGCCTCAATGCCATTGAAGGCCGAATTGTTGTTGTAGAAACCAGGCTTCCTCCTCCAGACATTCCTGATGCTCTTATGCATGATAACTTTATTGGACAACTAAAAGTCAATCCCTCACCAGTTCTTATTGAAGCTGAAAAGCGACTCCAATACTTGGAGGAGAAACTAATATACCTCAAGGGAGATGACATCTACAGGGAGAATAATCGCAAATATGAAGCGGTAAATACCCAATTGCCAACCAACTTCAACATGACTGACAACCCAAAGGTCAAGGGGCATGAGAAACCTTTGAATTATATTACTGCTTTCAAAGATTATATGTCTACCTATCAAAGGCATCAAACCCGAGATGTTCCTAAGGATCTTTCCTTCATCTCTCGACACCATTGCTAAGCAGTGGTTGTATTCTCTGGAACATAAGAAAGTTGCAACCTGGGATGATCCCGCAATTGAGTTTGCCAAGCACCACGCAGACAATGTTGAGATTCAAGTCAATATGCGTACTCTAGAGGTTCTTACCCAAAATGAGAAAGAAGGTTTCACCAAATTCCTAAGTAGGTGGAGGACGATTAGCACACAACTTGTTGAACGACCAGATGAAGTCACACTTGTGGAAAGGTTCGTGGGCAATTTGAGACCCGTTTATGCAAACCACCAAAGATACAAAAACATAAAGTCTTTCAAAGACTTAACTGTGCTAGGAACAAGAATTGAGAACGACATATGAAAGGGGCTATTTGTCTTCACTATAATAGCATTTGTTAATAAATAGGACCATCCCAGTCCTGTTTGAGTTGCCAAAAACAGAAAAGAAAAAAGAGCACCTGTACTTTTTATTAGTCACTTGTTCTACTTTTTACCCTTAAATAGTGGAATAGACTCAAAATACTTTAGGTCGTATCTCTTTAGTGTAGATCACTCGACCTCTTAGAATAAGCCTTAACAAGAGTGTGCATTTACACCCATTTCCATATCTTGTGGTGTGAAAATTCATTGATCGACGTGTCTCTAGGTGACCTCTAGGTTTGGAGACTCCATTTTTCTACCTGATTCGCCAGTTCCTATATTTCATATGACTCCCAGATAAAGACAAATTTTCATACTATGCCAAACAAGTTAATACCCTTACCATGGGTGCTAGAAAACTAGCTCACCCGAGGGTCAAACCAATTTTTTAGTGCAATCGTGCCTAAAACTATTAAAAAAAATAATCCAATAACTTCAATTCAAAAGTCTCAAATATTTTCAAAAATTCACGAGACAAGACAAAGAAAATACAGTCAATCATTACAAATATGAAGTGTCAAAAATAAAAAAATCTCTCCAGTCAAAAATTACAAACAAAATCTCTCAAGTAATCATCTTTTCACATATTTCAGACGAATCAATTCGCAGTTACCATGTCTACATGCCCTTTCAATCATTTAGGTGAGTGAGAGAGATACACAGATCTCCAGTGTCGTCTAACACCACTTTCATTTTTTTCACCCTTGTTTAGCATCTAAGAATTCGATGGATGTACACTAAGATTATACGGTCACAAAAGTATTTTGTTTCTATAGTATTAGTTTTACGTAATTCGTCGAGCTTGTTACTGTAAAGAGGGCAAAACTCATTCAATTTCTTAGGAAAAAAAAACAAAAAACAAAGCGCGCCTCGCGTAACCCATGTGCCGCTCGTGCGACACGAAATAAAAACGGGCCCTAGCCAGTTAAAATTAATGTCGCTATGCTCTTATATTTTGATAATTGGATATCCTCACATCATCAAATAAAATAAATTCTAAGTTCATTACTATCACTTGGTTCGAACGATTATTCTTTTACATTATTTCGAACTACGCATAGGGTTTGATTTCATCCTTTTCAAGATGAATACATAGGCAATCCTTCACAGGATTCAACCCGTTATTATTTTAAATGTAAGCAGAAGGACATCTGCGTTTCCATTTGAAATTCGATAAGAATAATAAAGGAAAATCTCATCAGTTTCTTAACTAACTTAATCTTGGATTTCCTAATCCTGGTCGGGTTCGCTTTTCGAGACGAAAGACGACATGACCGTCAAATGAGAACACTTATTCAGAGGAATCATTTCATTCCCTTTTCTTCATTTCAAACACTTACACATGTCTTGTCATTTCAAACACTTACACATGTCTGGTCATTTCAAACACTTATACATTTCCTTCAAAATTCTTTTTTAAGGGGGGAGCCCGTTTTGCGCCAGTTTAGGCCACCAATATGCTACATGTACTTTATGTGATTCTATGTGAATTTCGGCAGCATGACGGCAGAAACCGTCGTCTACCAAACTTGTTTTCTAGACTAACCTACAAGAACAGAAAATACTCAGCAGCAAAGACACTCAGGCCATCACATACAATCAAAAGGAGGTGTGTAAATCAAACTGGGGGCTCTCGCCTAAAACAGAGTCCAAAAATCTAAAACTGAGGGCTTTTGCCTGAGACAAAGTCAAAATTGAAACGTACAAAAATAATCCAAAACATACAAGTCAACGGCAAAACAAATAGACAACTAATCCTCATCGCCACCCAACTCGACTACAGTCGCCTCAAGAGCGGCGATCTCAGCATCCCTGGCCTCCAACTCCCTCAATAGACGAGCCGTCTCCTCCCGAGACTCCGCCAACTCCCGCTCTAAGTCACTCTTTGAAAGAATGGCTCATTCATTTCAGAATACAAGAAGATACAATAAGATGGAAAGGGAATGAGAGGTTCATACTTGTCGATCGCGGCCACGTAAGAGTGCCTCAATGGTCGTAGCCCGCAACCGGTTGGCCACCCTCCACAACGCTATGTGCTGAGACGGTGCCACCTATATTCAAATATATATAAGGATCAAATCAAAGCTTTCCTATGAAATCAAAAAAAAAAAATAACAAACACCTCGAGGTAAGCTGAGGGCTTGACGCCTGCCACCTCGATCTTCTGCAAAGATCAACTGACTCTTTAATTGACGATCGTTCGTCATTTTTTAAGTTAATTCAATTCAAACACCTCGGGGTAAGCTGGGGCTCGACGCCTGCCACCTCGATCTCTTGCAAAGTTAAAAAAATCTTCTATTGACGATCGTTCGTCACTTTTCACTTCTCATATTAATTCAAAAAATATTCAATTGACGATCGTTCGTCACCTTTAAAATCAATTCAAACAAAAGTTTAACTGACAATCGTTCGTCACTTTTCAAACCAATTCAAAAAAACAATAAAAACAAAAAAAGCAGTGCGGGACACCCACCTTTCGTACATACAATCCGTGGGCCCGTCCTTTTTTTCAGGATGTTACTTGTCAAAAACGAGCAGATTCGCCGGAATGATTCGACCCTGACAGAGTCTTCCGTACATCCTGCGCTTTGACAGGCTTCAAAACCGTCACATGACGTTATCATCTCAGCAGGGACCCACCTTTCGGACATAAAATCAGTGGGCTGTCTTTTATTACTAGAATTTTGCTTGCCACAACCGAGCAGATTTCTTGGAATGATTCAATCCCACAGAGTCTTCCATATATCAAGTTTTGCAGATTCCTTTCAATATATGTTTCCCCAACGAGAGTTCGCCTGAGGACAGAGACATGCAAATTCCCACATATGACGGATGGCGAGCCTCATAACGCACCCCATTCAAATGGCTGGCGAGCCTCATAACGCAACCCCATTCAAACGGCTGGCAAGCCTCATAACGAACTCCATTCAAACGGCTAGCAAGCCTCATAACGCACCCCATTCGACTGCTGGCGAGCCTCACCGCGCACCTCATTCCAAATAAAAAGATGCCTCAGGTATGACTTCTTCTTATGGCTGGCGAGCTTTTATACGTAGTCTAACATACTTTAAACGACCCTCCTTGATGGTGAATAGACCTTAAAATGTTCCCGACGACAGGTCCTTGGTTCAGACCCATTGAACCGCCTCGCGTCGCCATAGTCGTCAGGTTATAATCATCGATTGATCTGATGGCTATACTTTGACTTTTGCCTTGTCCAAGCTTTAGTCAAAGTGGGGGCTCTGTAGATACCTCGTTTCTACACCTTCCTCCAACCACTCAGTGATGATTAGGCCGCATGTTTGGTACGCGGTACGATGTATAACAATTCGTAAGTTTAACGTCAAAAGATAGCTCAAACACTTGTGTCTACCCCTTGGTCGACATCTACGCACCGGTACGGCCGTTTTGACAGTCATTAGAGTTCATTTGGAGTCCGGGTTGAAAACCGCTTCATTTTCTAAGAAACCGTTTTAAAACTCCAAGTCGGAACGCGCGGGAATATTCAAGATATTTTATTTAATATTTTAAATTCTATATTAAGATAAAACTTATCTCATATCTTTTTAAAAAGGAAGTATAGATCTACCACAATTTTATAAAAGAAACATGGGAATCGTTTTTCCGCAGAAGGACACCTCTGGGGAAATAACGCAGCAGGTGATGCGCCCCTTCGAAGGATCGCAGTTCCTGCTGCGCCCCTTCCCTAGCATGTTTTCTCTATTTTCAGAATATTTTCGAGATATCTTTCCAAAGGTTGAGTCTTTCCAAAACTCTTCATATTTTCTACTATAAAAGGAGAGCTCCGTTCTCACTTTGTGGTACGCGAGTGTTCCGCCCTTCTCTTCTCTCTTTGCATTCTAGACCTTGCTCTAAGCTTTTCGACATTTATGTGCTTGATCAATCGACCACGTAATCTTAGATCCTCCTGGGTAACCGTCATATTTGCATGATTGACCAATTTGACCACTACACAATCAATCAATCAATTAATCAATCGATTTTTTTAGTCCTTTAACGAGGGCACTTTCTGCATACATTCGAGTCGAGCTATCGCTAAAATGTTAACTTAGTTAATGCTTGTCTTCTGATGACTCAAAGTTGTTTCTCTTCGCTATTCCGCCTTTTAAATGCTTGTGAATTTTTATTTTGATGGTAAAAGACCATCGCAAACTGAAATTTTTAAGTTTAGGTTTTGAAATCTCAACCGAGTTTTGTTTATCATGAATATAGGACTTTCACGAATCGTTTGCAGATACCAAGAGCTGGTGCTGCCGAACGAGGAGAATCTAGTGAGCCGGTGGTACCTAGCGTTACGGAATATCCTAGTGTCCTGTTCCGTGACTTTGCTCACAACAAGGCCTTTGAGGCTTTGATGGGATACTCCCTTAAGCCTACTAGGTTTATCGATAAGAGTACTCTGGCGGTCATGGGGATAGACGAAGATGTCAGTCACATCTTTGGGACTTTGGGAATGAGGGGGTAAGTCCTATGGGTTCTTGACCTTGGAATTTTTGAGTTCTTTCGTATATAATGCGGCTCGTAAGACGGCTAGATTTGGTCTGATGAATAGGGACCACAACCTTACCCTTGATGATTTCGCAGAACACCTTGACCTGGAGAAGGCCGACGAGGATAGTCGTGAGACTATAGGTTCGGGGTTGGAGAACACTATTTCTTACTTTCCTCTACTCACTGGTAGACCCCTGTCTAGTGTGATTTCATTGCTGATTAATGACGTTCAACACCCGACTCTTAGGGTGTTTATGAGGATGTTGACTTGTTTGTTATATGGGCGGAATGATGTCAGTAAACTCAATTCCAATGAGGTTTTATTGTTGGTGTCATACTTGAACCCAAAGCGGGGATTGCAGGTTTAATATAGTGCTCCCGCTATAGTATGTGCTAGCTTAGCACAGATGACCACCCCAGGGACCAGTCACCGCCACCTTAGTTGCGAAGCGATTGTGGCCCGCTTGGTCCAAAGACTGGCCGATATTGCCTCCGATGAGGACTTCCCCGACTTTTTACGTGGTGTCCCTTTGATTGAGCTAGACTATCTAATACACCTTAAGTGGGTGAGGCGGGTGGAAGGGGAATGGTTAGCCTAGAGGGTGAGGGGAAAGATGTGGGTGAACCTACCACTTGGGAATGGGGATGACCTACCATTTTGATCGACCATTTAGCGAGGGCTGACCCAGACTCGCCAGTCTTACCACCTCAGACTTATACCATCCCGGCCACCTTTTGGTATAAAGAGCGGAGCCGGTGGTGGCCACTCGTAGGGGTAAGCACCCTTGCCTGCCCGAGAGTCTAGGCTGTTAAGGGAAGAGGTGGCGGGACAGCCGTATGTGCAAAAGGAGCAGGTTGACTAACAGCCCTACTACCAGTATCCTCACTACCCTTCCGTCCATGACCCGAGGATGCATGTGAGCGAGTTGACCGAGCGTTTGTCAAACGCTCTAGTGTTGAGGAACATGCAAGAGTTGGCCTATACTCAGGGAGTGGGCATGGATTTAGCCCAGCCGTCTTAGTGGAACGGGGTGGGCAGTGACCAGGGCGTGTTCGATTGCTACGGGGTGAACAAGGAGCATTGGGGGACCGAGATTGGGCATGGCTATGGGTGTTTGACTGCACCTTGGGGAGCCTAGTTCGGCACTCCGAACCCCGCGGGGTACGGTGGCTATTCAGGGGATGGTGCGCCGAGCTATGATGCTCGAGAGAGGACCTCGAGAGCAGCTGATGATGAGATGGAGGAGGATCGTGAGCGTGATTAGTGAGTTACGGCTCAAGTTTTTGTTTGTATTTATTTTCTTATGTTTGAATTGGGAACTTGGTTAACATTAGAACAATTTGTGTTGATTTGTAATGGCCATAAGGCAAGGATTTATTTGATCGATGACAACGTCAAATATTGTCGTGTCTAGTAGTAATTTTTAGAGTCTTTCGTTTTACTTTTTACGGGTCATTAGCTTTGTTTTATGTTAATTTTAGTTTTTGTAATAATGTTAGTATTTAGTATTTTAAGTCAATTTTGAGAGTCAAATCCCGAAAGTCAATGAAAGTCAAACCCGAAAACCCGAGACCCAAAAACCCGGAAATTGGAGTGGGCTAGCAATGAATCACCAAGGTATGAAGACCAAGCCCAATGGGTCAATGGAAGTCAAGGCGGGGCCAAAAGTCCATGAGTCAACGAAAGTCAAGAAGGAAAGCAAGAGAAAAATCGGGCAGTGCTCGACGCAGCCTGCGTCATCACGACGCAGCCTGCGTCATCACGACGCAGCCTGCGTCGTAGGACGCAGCCTGCGTCATTTCTCAGCACGGGATTTCTTCATTTTCTCGTCTTGTCTTTTGGAAGCCCACCTTTCAAGGCCCTTAGGTTTGCGGACCAAGGGTATAAAAGAAGAAGACTGAAGAGAGAGAGGAGGCATCAAGCATTCAACATTCAACATTATATTTTCTTTAGAATTCTCTACTTTTGTTCTTCAACTTTGGCTCTTGTAATGGGTTTTTACTTAGAAATTGGTTGTAATATGAAGACTATGGGTAGCTAATCTTACTTTGCTTAGTGTAAATTGAACAAGTTCTTCCCTTTTAGCATTGTAAGACCTTTTTAATCCTTCCTTCTCTATTTAATTCCATTTTCCTATGTTTGAATTTCATTGTTGAATGAATTGTTGTTAAGACTAACCATCTTAGTAATTGTTTGTTTGATTAAATTGCTTTGTCTTGATGAATTTGGTTGATTTGTCTTGGTATTTGTTGAAGCAACTTTGAAAGATTGTAACTTTGGTTTAAAAGTTGGAATCTTTTGAGTGGAATTTGGGTTATTGTGTATTTAGGACATGGTTTAATGTTTTATTACATGATTCTAGCATGTTTCTATGGTTTTTTGCTTAAAGCTTGCATCTTTATTTATGCTTATGTTTTTAATAAGTATGGGTTTAGTTGTATTGAGTCATTTATGGATGGTTTAATTCATGGTGGCTAGTTCTTAGAAGTTTGTAATAGATAATTAGAGAAAGGAAGGAAAGAAGGGTTTTTACTATGTTAATTGTGGGGGAACTTGGGATAATTGCACTAAGTTACTTCTCCTTATTTGAATCTTTGAGTATTTAGTTGTTATTGGTAATTTTAGACCTGATAATCATTTTCTCATGAAAAACTCTCTCCCTATTTGTTATCTACATGTTTTCCATTGTGAATATAATAGTTTGTAATTAATTTAAGTCTTTGTTTTGATTAGTATCTTAATTAGTAATTAGTGTCTTAATTTGTGGTTAGAGTAATTAATTTTGTCAATTGATATTTTGCAAGAGTCTAGATTAGATTATTTTAGCTAATACCGCTTTCCCTTGGGTTCGATCCTTTTCTTACCCTTACTACCCTTTTTTATTAGGTTGGTTTGAGTCTAGATTTGGTTTTATAAATTGTTATTTGACTTAGCTAATTTGCGGAATTAACGACACCGTAAAATAGCTTATCAAATTTGGCGCCGTTGCCGGGGAAGGTGGCAATTTAGCTAAATATCAAGTTGAAACTCTTGTTAGTGTCATACTTTGTTTAGATTGTTTTTTTCAAATATTTCTTTTTGAATTGTTTGTAGGTTACTTGGTGTTGAAGTTACTAATTGTGTTGTGGAGTTGTTTTTAAAAGTTTATGCCTAGGTCACAAGAAGGACTTGGTGACCAAGACATTGATCCCTCCTTAAGTAGCATTTCCAATTGGTTGTTTTCGAATCCCCTCTATAGGAGACCCTTTGGGAGGGAGCCTAGTGAAGAGGAGTTTGGGAACAATATTTTTCAAGAACCACAAGAACAAGTGTTTGAGTCACCTCCTAGGAGACCACCACCCTTGAACATCATCTACCCACCCGAAATGGAAGATAATAGAACGATTGGTGAGATCCGGGCAAGAAACTACGAAGAGCAACCGCTATGTATCGCATACCCTCCCATGGGGGATGTAAACTTCGAGCTAAAGGGGTTCTTTGTCCATAACTTGCCTAGATTCCACGGAATGGTGGGAAATGACCCAAATAGGCACTTGGCCGAATTCCACATGATTTGCCAAGGGGCCATCCCCCAAGGAGTGACCGAAGACCAATTTAAGCTTAGGGCATTTCCATTCTCTCTACAAGATGCCGCTAAGGAATGGTTATTTTGTCTTCCGGCCCATTCCGTCACTACTTGGGTGGGTTTGAAGAAGAAATTTCTTGAGAAATACTACCCGGATTCAAGGCATAACCACTCAAAGAAGCTCATCACTACCATTGAGCAAGACATGGGGGAAACTCTCTATGACTATTGGGAGCGCTTTAAAAGCCTCGTGGCAAGGTGCCCTTATCATGGGATGTCGGGGGACGATCTATTGACGGCCTTCAATGAAGGGTTATGCCAAAACGACCAACGGATGATTATAGCCGCCACCGGAGGTGGCATTGATACACTTAATGTGGCCGAGGCCAACAACATTATTGAGAAGTTGGCTATGAACACAAGAAGCTACGGGAGGAAGAATGAAAGGGGAGGAAGCTCTAGAAATGTATCTTCCATGGAAGATCCTTATGCCTCTCAAAATCACAAAATCATGAAAGAGATGGGTGAACTCAAAAGCATGGTGTCCAACTTGGTTGTCAACAAAAGTAGCTCATTTTCTCAAAACCCCGAACAACTTGAATGTTCATATTGTGGAGGTGACCATGCTACAAATACATGTTACATCATGATTGAGCAAGGAGCCACCATGGAGAGTGTCAATGCCATGGGGTATGGGAATTACAATGCTAGAAACCCAAGTGGTGGAGGAATGTATAACCAAGTGGGAAATCGTGATCTTTTGGGGTGGGGAGGAGACAAGTCAAAGAGTTTTGAAAATGGCCAATTCAATCACTTGAGAGCCCAAAATCCAACCCAAAACCGAAACTCTAATTTCAACCAAAATCCCCAAAGAAATTTCAACAACCCAAGACCCAACAACTCAAATTTTCCAAGTAATTCTCAATCCCAAAGACAACCAAACCAAAGTCCAAATCAAGGGAATTCTTCTTCTCAAGGGAACTTGAGTGACATCTTGCAAACACTTCTTGCCAATCAAGAGAAGGATAGGGAGGAGGCAAGGAGGGATAGAGAGGAAGCAAGGAAGGATAGGGAGGCTAACAACCTTAGGGTGAACAACTTGGAAACCCAACTATCCCAAATGGCCTCAAATTTGTCAAAATCCCAAGCCTCAAGCTCCACAAGATTCCCATCTCAAACCATTCCCCCACCTAGGGAAAATGCTAGTGCCATGACCTTGAGGGGAGGCAAAGAGTTGGAAGTAAACCCCCTTGGAAGAGGAAAGGAAAAGATGAAGAATATTGAGATGGAAACTTGGAGATTGAAGACCAAGGAGAATTGGTGGTTGGTCAAGAAGAGATATCGAGGAATGAAAAAGGGGCATCCACAAGCAAGGACCCCAAAGGAGACATTTCAAGGAAGGGCAAGGACACTATTGAAGATGAGGAAGTGGAAGAGTACATACCGGAAGTCCCATTTCCTAGTGCTTTGATAAGCACAAGGAAATATGCCAAGGAGAATGACTTATATGAGACCTTCCGAAAATGTGAGGTAAACATTCCTCTTCTTAACTTGTTGAATAGTGTCCCTAGGTATGCAAAGTTCTTGAAAGAACTTTGTACACCTAGGAGAAATCCAAAGAAGGGAACCCATAAGGTTAGGGTGAGTGAACATGTGTCGGCCATTTTCAAACAAAATTTACCAAAGAAATGTGGAGACCCGGGCATGTTCACTATTCCTTGCACTATTGGGGGGAAAAGTTTTAAACGTGCCATGCTAGACCTTGGGGCTTCTATAAACGTCATGCCTCTATCTATTTATGAGACCCTAGGCTTAGGACCTTTGTCTAAAACAGGGGTAGTCATTCAACTTGCCGATAGGTCTAGTGTTTACCCCAAGGGCATGGTAGAGGATGTGCTTGTGGAAGTCGACAATCTTGTCTTCCCGGCGGATTTCTACGTCTTAGATAAGGAATCTAGCTCTAGTGCCACCCCTCTCCTTCTTGGTAGGCCGTTTATGAAAACTTCAAATACCAAGATCGATGTTTCAAACGGGTGCTTGACTATGGAGTTTGAAGGGAAAAGATTAACTTACAATATATGACTCCATGAGGCACCCGAGTGACCATCAATCTTGTTTCTTCTTGGATATCTTTGAGCCATTAGTGAATCAAATGTATAAACTTTGTGATAGAGACCCACTCGAGGTAGCATTAACTAACCCCATGGAAGAGGAAGGTTTGCGTTTGTTGTTGGCCTTTGATGTGCAGGAATGTCTTGAAGACTTGGAAAGGGAAGAGCCAATAGAAACATATGAGGAGCTCAACGTCATAGCAATGCTAAAAACTGGGCAAGGCAGTGCTCAACGCAGCCTGCGTCACACGACGCAGCCTGCGTCACACGACGCAGCCTGCGTCACACGACGCAGCCTGCGTCACACGACGCAGCCTGCGTCACTGGACGCAGCCTGCGTCCTGCACTGGCTAGGTTGTCCGAGTTATTTGCCTTGAGTATCCCACTCCACAAGCCCCTCCCTTCCATTATCCAACCTCCAAAGGTCGAGTTAAAGATCCTCCCAAGCCATTTGAAGTACATCTTTCTAGGGGACAAGAATACCCTACCACTCATCATTTCAAGCATGCTCACCAAAGACCAAGAGGACAAATTGGTTGAGCTACTTCAAAAGCATAAGGAAACATTCGGGTGGAGTATTGCGGATCAAAAGGGGATAAGTCCCGTGACATGCATGCACAAAATACGCCTTGAGGTGGAGGCAAAGCCGGTTCGACAACCCCAAAGGCGGCTAAATCCTCCAATGGCGGAGGTAGTACAAGAAGAGGTAATAAAGCTATTGCAAATGGGTATCATTTTCCCCATTTCCGACTCTCGTTGGGTTAGCCCAACGCAAGTCGTACCTAAAAAGGGAGGAGTGACGGTAGTCAAGAATGCACAAGGAGACTTAGTCTCCACCCGACCGCAAACCGGTTGGAGAGTGTGTATTGACTACCGCCGCTTGAATGCGGTTACATTGAAAGACCATTTCCCGCTACCATTTATTGATCAAATGTTAGAAAGACTAGCGGGAAAAGCTTTCTATTGTTTCCTTGACGGGTACTCGGGGTATTTTCAAATCCCAATCGCACCCGAGGACCAAGTCAAGACCACATTCACATGCCCATTTGGTACATTTGCTTATCGTCGTATGCCCTTTGGTTTGTGTAATGCACCGGGAACTTTTCAACGGTGCATGTTGAGTATTTTCTCCGACTATGTAGAACGAATCATAGAAGTATTCATGGACGATTTCACCGTCCATGGGGACTCCTATGATGCATGTCTAAAACACCTTGCTCTTGTCTTAGAGCGATGCCAAGAGTCCCATCTCATTTTAAACTCCGAAAAATGTCATTTCATGGTGACTAGTGGCATCGTTTTAGGACATGTAGTGTCGGAAAGGGGGGTTGAGGTGGATAAGGCTAAGGTTGACATCATAAAAACTTTACCTTATCCCTCTAACACCCGAGACATTAGGTCTTTTCTTGGACATGCCGGTTTCTACCGGAGATTTATTAAGGATTTTTCCAAGATTGCTAACCCCTTATGCAAGCTTTTGCACAAAGAAGCGGAATTTGTTTTTGATGACTCATGTAGGAAAGCATTCGATGACTTGAAGGAGAGATTGGTCACCGCACCAATTATTCAAGCACCACGATGGGATCTTCCATTTGAAATCATGACCGATGCAAGTGACTATGCATTGGGAGTGGTTTTGGGTCAAAAGAGTGACAAGGGACCCCATGTGATCCAATATGCTTCTACCCTTTTGAATGATGCTCAAAAGAACTATTCCACGACGGAGAAGGAATTCCTTGGTGTGATTTATGCTCTAGAAAAATTCCGATCTTATCTCTTGGGCACAAAGGTGATCATCTACACCGATCATGCCGCCATTAGATACCTTGTGGCAAAGAAGGATGCAAAGCCAAGGTTGTTGAGATGGATCCTTCTCCTAAGTGAGTTCGATGTGGAAATAAAAGACAAGAAAGGGGTGAAGAATGTGGTGGCGGATCATTTGAGCCGGCTAAACCATGAAGGAAGACCATCATGCCCTCTTGAGGAGGTTGAAGGAGGTCTCCCTCATGAGTCACTTTATGCTATACAAGTGGAGGAGCCATGGTATGCTACCATGGTCAACTATTTGGTGACAAAGCGGCTTCCAAGCCATTTCTCTTCTCATCAAAAGAGCAAAGTCAAATCCGATGCCAAGTACTATACATGGGATGATCCTTACTTGTGGAAGTTTTGCCAAGATCAACTTGTGAGAAGATGTGTGCCCGAGAGTGAGATTCCTTCCATCTTACATCATTGTCATGACTATGCTTGTGGAGGACATTTTGGGCCACAAAGAACCGCTAGAAAAGTGCTTGAATGCGGTTTCTTTTGGCCAAGCCTTTTCAAAGATGCCCACAAATTTGTAAAAACTTGTGACCGATGTCAAAGGGTGGGGAGTTTGACAAAAAGAAATGAGATGCCACAACAACCTCTTCTATATTGTGAGATCTTTGACGTGTGGGGAATTGATTTTATGGGCCCTTTTCCAAATTCCGGTGGTTATTTATACATCCTCTTGGCGGTAGATTATGTGTCAAAATGGGTTGAAGCCATTCCTACCCGCACCGATGATGCCAAGGTAGTAGCCATTTTCATTCAAGAGAACATATTCTCCCGGTTTGGCTTTCCAAGGGCTATCATTAGTGATAGGGGTACCCATTTTTGCAACAAGGTGATTGGAGGCCTTCTCAAGAGGTACGGGGTGAATCATAAAATTTCCACGGCCTATCACCCACAAACAAACGGGCAAGCCGAACTCTCCAACCGTGAAATAAAGGGAATCCTTGAAAAGACGGTTAATCCGGATAGAAAGGATTGGAGTAAGAGGCTAGTTGATGCATTGTGGGCATATAGGACCGCTTTCAAAACCCCCATTGGCATGTCCCCATTCCGTCTCATCTATGGCAAGGCTTGCCACCTCCCCGTGGAGGTTGAGCACAAAGCCTATTGGGCTATCAAATCTTTCAACCAAAACCAAGATGAGAGCGGTATGCACCGAAAGCTTCAATTACAAGAACTTGAAGAAATTCGCCAAGATGCTTATGAGAACTCTTCCATCTACAAAGAGAAAACAAGAAGATGGCATGATGGGATGATAAACCGTCGAGTTTTCAAGGAAGGTGATAAAGTTCTTGTGTTCCAAAACCGGTTTAAGCTCTTTCCGGGCAAGTTGAGGTCAAGATGGTTTGGACCTTACACCGTCAAGAAAGTGTTTACCCATGGGGCATTGAAGTGGAGGGGCCCGGGGATGGAAAGCTCCTCAAAGTGAATGGCCACCGTCTCAAACATTACTTCCAAGGATGTACCCGGGAGGGGGAAGAGGAGGTCTTGCTTGAAGACCCCATTTATCAAAGTTGAAAAGCTTGAAATAGCTAAGTCGAGCCATCGACTCTAAATAAACGGCAAACCATGTACATACTCTATCCTTGTGAATATTTCTTTGAAGTTTCTTTGTTAAATCTTAACATTTGAGTTGTTTTAAGTTAGTTAGACATTGCATCAAACAAATTTTTTTGAAGTTACTAACGGTTTTGTGAAGTTTTGCGAGTTTTTGGCCGCCTCGGGATGCGTGCCACGGATAAAAAGTTCGGGAATCGATGGAATTTGGATATTGGAGGTTATTATGGGCCATTGGAGTGAAAATGCAAGTATGGAGATGTTTGGAGCACTTAGCAAAAATTTTGCTAAGTGCAAAAGCTAGATCCAACCGGCAGTGCAGGACGCAGCCTGCGTCGTAGGACGCAGCCTGCGTCGTCACGACGCAGCCTGCGTCGAAAGCAGATTTCAGTTTATTTTCTATCCTTTGCCCGTGTTCTTCATCAAAACAAAATCACATCTTCATACCCTTGTTCTTCACGAAAAACACCCCAAACCAACCCCAATCCCTCAAAAATCCATCTTTTTCCCTCAAATCTTCCAAAACTTTCATCAAAATCACTCCAATTCTTCTTCCTAATCATTATTCTACATTCAATAACCCCAAAATCAATCTCACTCACCCTCAATCTCCGAAAATCCGTTTTGAAAACCTAGCTTTTGTTTTCCTCAAATTCGATTTTTAGGAACTTTTGTTGGGTTTTTAAGGTTGTTTGTCGGATTCCTACCTATTCTAATCATCAAGGAGCTTGAATCTTGTGGAAAAGCAAAAGGTATAACTTCATATTCAACTTTTTCATTGTTCTTCATGTTTTTGCTCGAATTAGGCTAGAATTAGTCTTAGGTTGAGTTCCCCCTTGCCCTTGCTTGATTGTGTAGTTAGGATTGTACAAAGTTTTCTGAGTGAGGTAAAGAAATTCAACAAACACTAAGTTCTTGAGGTGTAGAAATTGTAGCACACCAAGTGTTTGTTAAATTGCTTGAGTGAAAAATCTTTCGAGTGATTGCTTGTTGTTTGTTGTAGTGTGTTGCTTGTTAATTTTTGCAGAAATGGCACCAAAGATCTCCAAGTTGTTTGGCAAATGGAAAAATACGAGGGCCGCGGTGAGTGAGCCCGACATCGAGGTAGAAGCGGTGTTCATGGGCTATGAAAGGTTGCCAGCTCAATATAAGAAAATTTGGGATCAGATAACCACTCACCCTCTTGTAGCCACCAAATTCTTTTGCCCAAACACCCTCCATGCCTTAGGCATGTTCAACTTGACAAGGGACATGCTAGCTAAAGTAGGGCTAGAGGCTTATCTCGAGCCGAACTCCTGGGATTACACCTATAGGAGTTTCGCATACGAGTTTCTAGCAACCTTGTCGGAGTTGGATGTGCCCGAAGGTGAGGAGAAAGCCTACCGATTCCGATTGAACCAAACTTGGCATAATGCCCCAACTTCCGAAATCCGTCAAATCCTGAAAATCACCAAGCAACCCGAAGACATTAGGTGCCCCAAGGGCAAAATGCATTTGATGTGGGATAACATTGCCAATGACCACGGCCCGTCTAAGGATGCCAAACTGTCAGCCATCACCCACCCCGTACTCCGCCTAATCACAAGATTCCTCACCACCATTTTCAACTCCGCGGGAGAACCCACCAAAGTACCGGAGAATATCCGGCTATGTTTGTGGACTATGCTTCCGGAGGGGGTAGGGATCCCGGATTGGGCCGATTTGTTTTTGAGGGCTTGCATCAAGCATAGGCAAAAATCGGCAAGGGCAAGCATCCATTGTGGGGGGGTGATTTCTTTCTTGGTAAGGCATTATGAGGGGGGCATTGGTAATGATCAAGCGGTGAACATTTGTAGGGGGTTGACGAGATACAACCGACTTGGGCTAGAAGAAGTTCACATGTTCAAGACTAGCAAAGAGCAACCCTTGAAAGGGTTTTGGTTGGGAAGTGACGGGCTAAGTTACATGAAGTTGCCTAGACCTCAAAACAATCCTTTACCTAGAGGACCCGCGGCATGGGATTTTATGTGTCCTAGGGAGGAAAGTTTGGGGGTAAGTAGTGCGGAGGAGGAGGAGGTAGAGGAAGTGCCTTTGAGGCAAAGAAGGAGGGTAAGGAGAGAGGGTGGTGAGGGAAGTGAGCATTTGAGAGAGGAGATCGAGATCCTTGCAATTGAGCAAGGACCTTCCCAAACCACAAATTTTGAACAACAACAACAACAACAACAACAACAACAACACCCAGCATTCCATTTCCAATCACCATTCCAAAGCCACCATGATACCGACACCCCCATGTTTGATGCGGAGGGTCGTTCTAGCACACCCGTTGAGCCATGGCAACAACAAATGGCTAACTATTTTGCTAGCACCAATGACGTCTTGACGCACATTAGTGGGAGGGTGGATGCTTCAAACACTTGGCAACAACTACAAGGAGATAGGCTTGAGACTTTGGATGATTGGCACAATGTTGTGGAGGAGAGGGAGAGATTGTGCAGCAGGAGCTCACCCAAGGGGTCTTGATGATCAAACCACATACAAGACAAGCTTGACCCCTCAGATGGAAGCTCGAGTTACAAGGTCTAAACAACAAGTTATGACAAGTCAAGAACAACCCAAGCCAAGCCACCCCAATGAAGAAGACAGTCCAAGACTCAACAACCCATGCCAAGCCCCAATACAACCCACATTACCCACACAAGACAGACAAAAAAACCTTCAGGCACAGACAGACCAATTCACAAACCCTGTATCTAGGAGGTACACCAGAGCATCCCAACCACCCCCACCATGGCCTACCATCAAGCCAACCCATTAAGCTACAAGTTTGCCCAGGACAAACCCTTTTGAAGTCTAGTAAAAATTCATGAAACAGACACCCCAAGTTAGAGTCCAGCAAACAACTAAAAACAGAGAAGGTACATGTCAGATTGTGGCTTCCTTTTGTTTAAGTCAACTTGTCATCGTCCAAGGCAGGTCTTATCTAAGTTATAATAAGAATAGAGAGTCCCAAGGAGCAGCAACACACCCAGGCAAGGCAGCAAGACAACAAGAGCAACAGATTTCCATTTCAGGAAAAATCCAAAACTGCTTTATTTGCTTTTGTTCAGTCTGTTTTTCTTTTGTGTCTTGTGTCTGTTCTTATTAGTTGTTGAGCTCGTCCTATTGTGAGGCTCTTAATTAGTGTCAGTAGAAGTAGTTTAGATCCTAAGCTAGCCCTTGGATGATCTATACATCCAATGGCTCACAAGATATCAACCTCTCTATATAAAGGGGTCTTGTATGACTGTTGTAGGCAGACTTTTATGAATGAATGAATTAAACTTTGAGAAATCACTCAATGTTATCAAACTTGTGCTAAGAGCTGTAGTTTGAAACAAGCCTGATACACCTCCAAGGTGTTTGATCAGTGCCTTGTATTGTGAGTCAAGTTATACCTGTGCTTTGCTGTGGTTTAACTTACTTACTGTTGAGGTTAGTCTAGGGTGTTTGTGCTTTGCTGTAACACTTGAAACTGTCTCTAAAACCAGTCTTGAATCCTTTTTCTCTTGTGCCATGCTGTAGAGGATTGTATCCAAGTCATATCCCTTGAATCTTTCAGTTAAACAACTCACAATCTCTAAAACAACATCCCTTGTTACTTGATATTGTTTTCAGTTTGAGTCAAACTAATCAAATCACTTAAAACTTGTGAACCTTAGTAGTTTACACTCCAAATTGGTTATCAGAGCTTTGGTTGAGAGTCTTAGTGAGTTCATTTCCCTAACTACATTTAAAAACACAAAAATAGCCCAATGAGTGAAGAGAGACTAGCAGGAGTAGAAGCAAGGATGGAGGATCTGGCTGGGATTGTAACCCCCCTAACCAGAACCTTGGACCAGGTTATAGGCAACCATTTGCTTGCTGGAGGAAGAGGTAGAGGTCGTGGAAGAGGCCAAGGAGGAGGCAGAGGAAGGCCACCTGATGATGAAGAGTATCCCGACTCAGATGACTCAACAAGAAGCAGAGCTTCCATCCACAGGAACACAGACAAACATCTTAAGGTAGATATCCCTGAGTTTTCTGGTAGTCTTAATCCTGATGACTTGTTAGAATGGCTAAGAGAAGTAGAAAGGATCTTTGAGTACAAGGGATACAATGATTCCAAGTCTTTTAAAGTAGCCATCCTTAAACTGAAAGGGTATGCTGCCCTTTGGTATGAGACTATGAAAGGGTTAAGGGCTAGGGAAGGTAAGGAACCCATCAAGTCTTGGACTAAACTGAAAAAGAAACTGTTAGACAAATTTGTTGCTAAGGATTACACCCAGGATCTGTTTATCAAGTTATCTAAGTTGAAACAAGGAGACAAACCTGTTGAATCTTATCTAAGGGAGTTTGAACAACTCACCTTACAATGTGATATAAATGAGAAACCTGAGCAAAGGATTGCTAGGTACTTAGAGGGCCTAGATAAGAACATTGCTAACAAGGTTAGGATGCAACCTCTGTGGTCATTTGATGATGTTGTCAAACTATCTCTGAGAATTGAGAAGATAGGGAAGACTAAGCCTGCTACACCAAAACCTGTTAGGCCTTTTCAAACCAGACCTTATAGTGGGTTTAGAACCATGGATACCCCAAAGACAGCACCCCCACCTATCTTAGACAAGGGTAAGGGCATCATGGGTCAAAAGCCAAGCACTTCATTGACTGAGAACAGAATTAGGTGTTTCCAATGTCAAGGCTATGGACATTTCAGGAAGGATTGCCCTTCTAAGAAGACCTTAACCATAATGGAAGTTGAGGCTTGGGAGAAAGAGGGGCTAGTTGAGTATGAAAGGGATGAGCCTGAGGTTGAAGAAGTGGTGAGTGAGGAAGAAGAGTCTAGTCAGGAGGCAATAGTGGCAATCCCTGACACAGGCCACAGCTTAGTCCTATGGAGAGTAATGCATTCACAACAGATACCTTTGGAGGAGGATCAAAGGTCCCTCATTTTCAGGAGCAGATGTACCATACAAGGGAGGGTTTGTAACCTTATTATAGATGGAGGTAGTTGTACCAATGGGGCTTCTGTTACTATGGTTGATAAGCTGAAGTTGAGCACTCAAGATCACCCTCACCCCTATAAGTTGAGATGGCTGAGTAAGGGAGCAGAGGTTAAGGTGGATAAGCAATGCATGGTCCCTTTCTCCATTGGCAGTGTGTACAAGGATGAAGTATTGTGTGATGGGGTTCCAATGGATGCCTGTCACTTGCTATTAGGAAGGCCATGGGAGTTTGATAAAAGCTCCATACACCAAGGAAGAAGCAATACCTATTCTTTCAAGCATGGGAGCAGGAAGGTGACATTAGCCCCCTTGCCACCACACCATAAGAGCTATGGAAGTCCAAGTATGGCTGAGGATTTTAGTGGAGTTGTATTTCTATCTGAGTCAGCAATGGTCAAGGAGTGTAGTGAGGAGCAACCTATAGTAATGCTGCTATCAAAGAAAGTTCAGGAAGAAGAGTCTAAGGTGATCCCTGCAGATGTTAAGCCCCTCATTGATCAGTTCAAGGAAGTGTTTCCAGAGGAACTTCTTGATGGCTTACCCCCTTTGAGAGGGATTGAACACCAAATAGACCTTGTGCCAGGGTCTGTACTACCTAATAGACCAGCCTACAGATGTGATCCTAAGGCTACACAAGAGCTGCAAAAGCAAGTTGGAGAGTTGATGAGTAACGGGTTTGTAAGGGAGTCATTAAGCCCTTGTGCTGTGCCTGCATTGTTGGTTCCTAAGAAGGATGAGACTTGGAGGATGTGCATAGATAGCAGGGCTATCAACAACATCACAGTCAAGTATAGGTTCCCTATACCTAGGCTTGATGACATGTTGGATGAGCTAAGTGGCTCAAGGTTTTTTTCTAAGATTGACTTGAGGCAAGGTTACCATCAATTGAGGATCAGAGAAGGAGATGAGTGGAAGACAGCCTTCAAAACAAAGCATGGCCTTTATGAGTGGCTTGTCATGCCCTTTGGCATGTCAAATGCCCCAAGTACCTTCATGAGATTGATGACAGAAGTGCTTAGGCCTTGCCTAGGGAGATTTGTGGTGGTATACTTTGATGATATCCTCATCTACAGCAAGAGCAAGGATGATCATTTGAGGCATCTTGAGGCTGTGTTTGAAATACTTAAGGAGAGCAAGCTCTTGGGGAAGCTTGAGAAGTGCACCTTCATGACTGAGGAAGTCAAGTTTCTAGGATATGTGGTATCTGGTAGAGGCATTTCAGTTGATCAAGACAAGATCATGGCAGTCCAGTCTTGGCCTATCCCTAGGAGTATTACAGAAGTAAGGGGATTCCATGTCTTAGCATCCTTCTACAGAAGATTCATTAAGGACTTTAGCACCATTGCAGCACCTCTCACTGAGTGCATGAAGAAGGGAGAGTTCACTTGGACTGAGAATGCTTTACAGGCTTTCAAACACATGAAGAAGCTCTTGTGCAGTGCCCCTATCCTAAGATTGCCAAACTTTGATTGCCTATTTGAGGTTGAATGTGATGCAAGTGGAGTGGGAATTGGAGCTGTCCTCATCCAAGAGAAGAAACCTGTAGCCTACTTTAGTGAAAAGCTAAGTGGTGCCAAGCTAAACTATTCTACATATGATAAAGAGTTCTATGCTCTTGTCAGAGCTCTGAGGCATTGGAGGCATTACCTGAAGCCCAAACCTTTTGTCTTACACTCTGATCATGAGGCATTGAAGTACATAGGAGGCCAGCATAAGCTCAGTCACAGACATGCTAAGTGGGTGGAGTTCCTTCAGTCATTCACCTTTTCTAGCAAGTACAAAGAGGGCAAACAAAATGTGGGGGCTGATGCATTGTCTAGGAGGTACACTCTGCTATCAACTATGGAGCAAAGGGTTCTTGGCTTTGAGTTCATGAAGGACATGTATCAAGAAGATCCAGACTTTGCAGAGGATTGGTTGGCACAGAAAGAGGGAACAAGAACCATTGATTCACCCTACACTTTGCAAAATGGATTCTTGTTTAAAGGAAACAAGTTGTGTGTTCCCAGAGGATCTTATAGGAACCTATTGATCAAGGAGGTACATGGGAGGGGCCTTGGAGGACACTTTGGGGTTCAGAAAACTGTGGACATACTACAAGATCAATTCCACTGGCCTAAAATGATGGGAGAGGTTCAAATAGTGCTCAGAAGGTGTGGAGTTTGCCAAAAGGCCAAGAGTTCTTTCCAAGCAGGACCTTACACTCCCCTACCAGTCCCATGTAGGCCTTGGGAGGATGTAAGTATGGATTTCATAATGGCATTACCTAGGACAGCAAGAGGGAAGGATTCTATCATGGTGGTTGTGGATAGGTTCAGTAAAATGGCACATTTCATTGCTTGCAAGAAGACTGAAGATGCTGTGAGTATAGCAGAGCTATACCTTGATGAGGTGGTAAGGTTGCATGGGGTTCCAAGGACCATTGTGTCTGACAGAGACACAAAGTTTATGAGCCATTTCTGGAGAACATTGTGGAAGCTGCTTAACACTAGGTTGTTGTTTAGTACCTCCCATCACCCTCAAACTGATGGCCAAACTGAGGTGACTAACAAGACCTTGGGAAGAATCTTGAGGTGTATAGTCAGCAAATCTCTCAAGGATTAGGACTTAAAGTTGGCTCAAGCAGAGTTCTCTTTCAATAGAGCTCCCTCAGCAGCCACAGGCCACTCCCCCTTTGAAGTGGTCTATGGTACTAACCCCTTAATGCCTTTGAGTTTGTCTAATGTGTGCAGGTCAGAGGTCCACTATGATGCCAAGAAGAGGGGGGAACAAATGCTAAAACTCCATGAATCAGTCAGAAAGCAAATTGAGAAAGCCAATGATCTATACAAAAAGAATGCCAAGGTTCCTAAGACCAAGAAAGACTTTGCCCCAGGAGACCTAGTATGGATCAACCTAAGGAAAGAGAGGTTCCCTTCCAAGAGAAAGAACAAGCTAGAGCCCAGGGCAGATGGTCCTCTTCAAGTCACAGAGAAGATAGGTCCCAATGCCTACAAAATTGATCTACCAGGAGAGTATGCAGTCCATGGAACATTCAATGTGGGAGATCTCAGTCCCTTCTATGAAGACTCTGAGGGGGAGGAAGACACAGGCTTGAGGTCAAGCCCTTTTAAACCTGGGGAGGCTGCAGCAGGAGCTCACCCAAAGGGTCTTGATGATCAAACCACATACAAGACAAGCTTGACCCCTCAGATGGAAGCTCGAGTTACAAGGTCTAAACAACAAGTTATGACAAGTCAAGAACAACCCAAGCCAAGCCCCCCCAATGAAGAAGACAGTCCAAGACTCAACAACCCATGCCAAACCCCAATACAACCCACATTACCCACACAAGACAGACAAAAAAACCTTCAGGCACAGACAGACCAATTCACAAACCCTGTATCTAGGAGGTACACCAGAGCATCCCAACCACCCCCACCATGGCCTACCATCAAGCCAACCCATTAAGCTACAAGTTTGCCCAGGACAACCCCTTTTGAAGTCTAGTAAAAATTCATGAAACAGACACCCCAAGTTAGAGTCCAGCAAACAACTAAAAACAGAGAAGGTACATGTCAGATTGTGGCTTCCTTTTGTTTAAGTCAACTTGTCATCGTCCAAGGCAGGTCTTATCTAAGTTATAATAAGAATAGAGAGTCCCAAGGAGCAGCAACACACCCAGGCATGGCAGCAAGACAACAAGAGCAACAGATTTCCATTTCAGGAAAAATCCAAAACTGCTTTATTTGCTTTTGTTCAGTCTGTTTTTCTTTTGTGTCTTGTGTCTGTTCTTATTAGTTTTTGAGCTCGTCCTATTGTGAGGCTCTTAATTAGTGTCAGTAGAAGTAGTTTAGATCCTAAGCTAGCCCTTGGATGATCTATACATCCAATGGCTCACAAGATATCAACCTCTCTATATAAAGGGGTCTTGTATGACTGTTGTAGGCAGACTTTTAGGAATGAATGAATTAAAACTTTGAGAAATCACTCAATGTTATCAAACTTGTGCTAAGAGCTGTAGTTTGAAACAAGCCTGATACATCTCCAAGGTGTTTGATCAGTGCCTTGTATTGTGAGTCAAGTTATACCTGTGCTTTGCTGTGGTTTAACTTACTTGCTGTTGAGGTTAGTTTATGGTGTTTGTGCTTTGCTGTAACACTTGAAACTGTCTCTGAAACAGTCTTGAATCCTTGCTCTTGTGCCATGCCTGTAGAGGATTGTATCCAAGTAATTATCCCTGAATCTTCAGTTTAAACAAACTCACAATTCTCTAAAACCACATCCCCCCTTGTTACTGATATTGTTTTCGTTGAGTCAACTAATCATCAAATCAATAAAACTTGTGAACCTTAGTAGTTACACTTCAGAGTGAGGCGGAAGAGGCCGAGAGGGCTCAACGTGAGGAATGGAGGAGGATGCTAGACGGGCAAGAGGAAGCCCGCCTATGGAGAGAGCAACAAGATAAAAGATGGCGGGAACAAAATGAAATGTGGGCCACCCAAAATGCTTGGAGGGAGCAAGCTACGAGCCACTTTAACGTTCAAAATGAGCGCCACCACACCTATCTTCAAGACTCCTATGAAGATGCGGTGGCACAAGAGGACGTCTATGGCTTGGCTAGCTCTCTCTTTGGGATGTCCATGCAACAAAACCCGGGCTACCCTTTTCCTTACACCCAAGAGACCCTTGATGAAGGCATGGAGCGAAGAAGAAGGATTAGAGAAGAAAGGGATAGGAGGAGAAACCGAGGAGGTGCCTCGGGGTCTTCTCGTTTCGACAATTGATGAGGTAACATTTTTTCTTCTCTCCTACAATGAGGACATTGTGTATTCTAAGTGTGGGGGAGAAGATTGTACATAGTTAGTTTGTTTTTGATGCATTGTATTTTATTTGTCTTTATTTTGAAGGAAAAGAAAAAAAAAAAGAGGAAAAAGAAAAGAAAAAAAAAAAATGAAAATCCCGGCTAGGTGAAAACCCACAAGGGTGGGCACTTAGGCAAGATTCGGAAGGTGGCCGAGGACGGAATGAAAACCCGAAAGGGCATTCCGGGCAAAATGAAGAATCGAGTTGCGAGCCACCAATGAGAGGAAAGGAAAAGCTAAGGTGAAAACCCGAAAGGGCACCTTAGGCAAAATGAGGGATTTTCAAAGAAAAAAAATGGAAAAATGAAAAAAAAAAAAAAAACAATTTTGAGCATAATTCTTCCTATGATGAGGATTTTGGAGGAATAAGAAGGGAGGGATAAGGAGGAAATTGGAAGGAGGCTAGCTTAGGACTCCATTTATTTTTATTTTTTTTGGTAACAATGTAATTAATATTAATCAAAATGCCTTAGGCACACATTACAACCATTGTTAGCACAACCTCAAACCAATTACCATCTAATCTAATACAAACAAGCATTACATTAAACCCTTCTCAATACACCACCTCTTATCACGTAGTCTAAGTTTCCCTACATCAACATTCATCATCCTTAATCTTATATCCAATCTAACTTGCTCAACAATTTTACTTGGTAACATACAATAGTTATCAATCCTACAAATATTTCTAGCTTGCCAAACTCCATAATGAACTGCACTAATCACAGCCCACATAACCTTCCTTTGAAAACAAGATTCAGCTTTAATCTTCAACATTCTGATAGAATTATAACAGCAGCTTGAATCAAACATCAGCCATTCCTGGATCAATCCAAAGCAGTACTTTGTATAGCAGCAGTCCTGGAACAAATGACAGTGAGTCTCTATATGAGAGCCACAAAGAAAACAATCAACATTCTCAGCAATACCCATTCCAGCCAATCTGTCCAATGTCAACAACCTTCCCTGCCACAGCAGCCAATTGATGAAGCAGTGGCGTGGAACATTGATTTTATTCCATACCACCCTGCACCATCCCACCCTAAGATCTTCAGCACCAGCTAACCAAGAGTATCCTTTTGAAATGGTATACTGATCCTCAGAACTCCTCCATTTCCCATTAACCAAAGCAGCATGAAATAAAGTTTTGACTGAACAAATCTTCCTCCATGACCAAGAACTATAAGTAGTAGGAGAATAACTCTGCCAGTCCCTTCCTTTAAGATAAATTTTGTCAATCCATTTAATCCAAAGCAAATCCTTCTTAATGGCAATCCACCAAACAAGCTTCCCTACTGCAGCATAGTTCCACATCTTGCTATCAAACAATCCCAAACCACCACTATCCTTACCTTTACACAGAACTGACCAAGCCACCAAAGGAGCTTTAGAATATACCTCATCACCCTCCCATAGGAAGTTCCTACAAAGGGCTTTTAGTTTATCCAGAACTCCACAAGGAAGAACAAACATTTGAGCCCAATAATTCTGAATGGTACTAAGGACAGCTTTAACCAAAATCAGCCTACCTGTATAAGAAATTTTCCTCTTATTCCAACCTCTTATCCTTGCAACCATCTTCTCTACTAACATATTACAATCAGTCTTTGACAATCTTTTATGAGAAATGGTAACACCAAGATACTTAAAAGGAAGAGTCCCCTTCTTGAAACCAGTATGAGCAAAAATAGCAGCCTCAGCTCCATCACTAATGCCATTCACAATCAAATCAGACTTATCACTATTAATGTACAAACCAGAAGCTCTTGAGAAGAAATTAAATCCCTCCACAATAAGAAAAATGGATCTCAAATCACCCTTACAAAAAATGAGAAGGTCATCTGCAAATAACAAGTGATTAAGCCTCAATCCCTTGCAAAGGTGATGAAATTTAAAACCCTTAATGTCACTTACCACCTTCATGATCCTACTCAAATACTCCATACATAATGTGAACAGAAGAGGAGACAAAGGATCTCCTTGACGAAGACCCTTTTGACCTTTAAAGAATCCATGAGGAGTACCATTGATAACCAAAGAGTAAGAAGTAGTGGTAATGCATTCCATAATCAGCTGAATTAAATGATCAGGAAAATTAAGACAGCATAATACCTGATGAACAAACTTCCATTCAATAGAGTCATATGCTTTCCTCAAATCAACCTTGATCATACATCTAGGAGAAGCAGACTTATTAGCATAAAGTCTAACCAAATCCTGACTGATTAGGATATTTCCCATAATACTTCTTCCCTTTACAAAAGCAGCTTGTGCAAGATTAACCACATCAGGTAAAACTCGAGCTACTCTATTACAAATCAATTTTGATATGACTTTATAAAGAGTATTGCAACAAGCAATTGGTCTAAAGTCCTTAACAGAAATAGGATTCTCAGACTTGGGAATTAACACAATATTAGTGCAATTCAACTGTTTAAGCAATCTGCCATTTAAGAAGAAATCCTTAATAGCAACACATACTTCCTGCTTGATAATGTCCCAAGTAGTTCTAAAGAAACAACTACTATACCCATCAGGACCAGGACTTTTATCCCAAGGAATAGAAAAAACTGTGTCTTTAATTTCTTCATCAGTAGGCACCTGACATAACATAGACCAGTCCTCTACCTTTATTTTAGGTCCATTCCCCATAATCTGAGGATTAAAATCAGCACAAGAGCCAGCAGAGCCCAGCAGTTCCTTATAATAACCTTCAAAAGCCTGAATAATTTCCTCAGGTTTCTTATAAGTAACACCATCCAGGCCTACAACTCTAAACACCTTATTCTGAATTTGCCTCTTCTGAATAGCTTTATGAAAAATAGCAGTATTAGCATCCCCATCCCTAGCCCAAACACATTTAGATTTTTGCCTCAAGAACTCCTCTTTTGATTGCTTCAACAACAAATAACTAGAAAGTGCCTGATATTCCATGTCCATCAACTCCACATTATTAGGATCATCATGAAGATTCTTCTGGCAATTCAAAAGGAGCTCAAAAGCTACATCAGCATTCCTCTCAATATCAGAAAATAACTCTCTATTCAGACTCCTCAACATAGGTTTCAGTTTCTTTAATTTAGCTATCACTCTAAACATAGGAAGACCACAAACAAACTGACTCCAACCTGCTTGCACAATCTCCTTAAATTCAGGGGCTTTACACCACATATTAAAGAACTTAAAAGGCTTCTTTCCTTGAATAACTCTATTACCATCCTCAATGATACAAGGACAGTGATCAAAGTCACCCTCAGGACCATAAAAGGCATAAAAATCAGGCTTATCTCTTAACCACCCATCATTCACCAGAACCCTATCAATTCTACTAAAGACCCTAGTTCCACTAGGCTGTTTATTATTCCAGGTAAAGAAAGCTCCAAGAGTTTTCATATCCTGCAACTCACAGCCATTAACAACTCTCTGAAAAGGTAAAGTCTCTGCATCTCTCACTGGAAGACCAATTTTCTCATTAGGGAACAAAACATTATTAAAGTCTCCCAAAATCACCCAAGGCTCAGTAGTGTTCAACCTGACTAAATCATCCCACAGAGGTATCCTCTCCTCAGGTTTATTAAAACCATAAACAAAGGTAATAAAAAACCTACAATTATCAGCATTATTCCTCACATCCAAATGGATAAGTTGATCAGACATCTCCACAATATCAACCTGCAAACTCTGATGTTTCCATAGCACCCATATCCTACCTCCATGATGATGTACATGATTTGTCATATACGACCAACCATGACACACATTCCCTGCTACAAGATTTAGAGAACCAGGTTTAACCCTAGTCTCAAGGAGCCCAAAAATCTCTACATCAATTTGATGTAGATACCACTTAATATATCTCTGTTTTATTTCATTATTTAGGCCCCTAATGTTCCATACTCCAAGTTTAGTCATAGGAAGAGGTCTGCCCCTCTTCCCCCCCTCCTTTATCAACCAATTCAGCTTTGTTACCAATTGCACTATTAATTTTAACCACAAATTCATTCTCCCTTCCCCCAGGAATTCTAGGTTCATGCCTTGTCATCCTAGTAATAATCCGGGCAGGAGTAAATAAAGCACTATAATTCATACTGAGAGGAGTATTAGCTGGAGTAATTACTTCAGTCTCCTTTACTTGACTACCAGAACCTCCACTACTTCCATTTATACCTAATCCAGCAACTGTAGGTATAGCAGGAAACTCAGCATTGTCAATTACTACAACCTGAGGTTCCTTCTTCTTCCATATCTGCTTTTGATGCATGACAGGCATTACTTTAGCACGAACCTGACTAACACCCCTTCTACAAACAGTAGCAGAATGACCCATCCCATTACAATTCTTACACGAGACAGGTACCCAATCATATTCCACTGCAACTGTAACTTCCTGCCCAAGTTCATCTATAAAAGATATCTTCTCAGGAAAGTGCTGATCAACCTCTACTTCAACCAAGACTTTAGCAAAGCCTAATAAAGTCTTACTCAATGTTAACTCATCAATCCTAATAAACTTCCCTAGCAGAGATGCCAGTTTGCCAAGACAAGAATTACCCCAAAATTTCAAATCAAGCCCCACCAATTTAATCCAAATTGGCACAGCTTTAACTGAAACCTTTGACATCTTAATAGTTGGTTCCCAGGGTCTTAAAATTACCGGTTTCCCATCAAACAACAGAACCCCCTTCCCTAGCACTAACTTCTGATGTTCAGCCTCTGCAAATCTAACAACAAACAAACCATTTGGAAGAAACCCAATCTTAGTCACAGCATAATCCTTCAATTCCCTCCTTAAAAAACCTTCAATCACCATTCTAGGAGGATTTGCTCCCATGACATATCCAAATATAGCAGAATTCCAATAATTAATTTCCTCTACAACATCATCCATCGTAAGTTTAAGCATATTACCTTTCTGAGTCATTTCCCCATTGGTATGTTCTTCAATAGTAGCCAACTTCTCAGACGGCTGTGAAGATGTCACACTCTTCTTCTTCCTCGCACCAACAACCTGCCATGGCCTCTCCTGGTCATTCGTATCATCATTCACAACTTCAGTACCAGCCCTTAATCTGTCAGCAGCATCCTTTAACGCATTTTCTATTATTTGTTTCTCCGACATATTAAAGACAGCAACCAAACCGTTTATACTATGTGATTAATAATTCTAATATTTTTATGATTATTAAGTAGATCTATTATTATTACTATTGATTAATTCTGTGAAAAGATTGAGAGTTAAGATTGATTTTGGCCTTTGCACAAAACCCTAGAAACCAAAAGAAGGAGCTTTCTCTCTCCAGCTTTCTCTCTCATCCTTTTCTGTTAAGAGTTATTATTCCTCCATTTATTTTTATTTTTGAGTCACAAAACTTTGTTTCAAATTGGTGGATTTATTTTGGTGGTCGCTTGGTTGTGCAAATTGTGAAGTTTGGGGCCAACCAAGTAACCATGATTTGCATTAGTGGAGTAATAAGGGGGTGGTATAAGGAGTGGTTTTTGTATGGAGGTTGTTGAGAAAGACCATCTCGCTATGCCTTGGGATAAGGCAAAGATGGTCATACTTCTTTATTGGGAGCTATAAGGAGGGAGGAGTTGATTTGAGTCGGAGTAGGTGGCATGTCGTGTCTTAGTCTTGAGGGATGATATAAGGAGGGGGAGTGAGAGAAGAGTGTCACAAGAATTGAGTTTTTTTTTATTTTGTGTTTGTCATGGGTGGATTGTTTAAGAGGGAGTATAAGAAGGGTGTAGTGAGGGAAGAGAGGTCAATGCCTCCACACACACTTTGTTGGGCTCGTGTCATTTGTGTTAATCTCGAGTTTTACTCGGGACGAGTAAAAGTCCAAGTGTGGGGGTGTTTGACAACGTCAAATATTGTCGTGTCTAGTAGTAATTTTTAGAGTCTTTCGTTTTACTTTTTACGGGTCATTAGCTTTGTTTTATGTTAATTTTAGTTTTTGTAATAATGTTAGTATTTAGTATTTTAAGTCAATTTTGAGAGTCAAATCCCGAAAGTCAATGAAAGTCAAACCCGAAAACCCGAGACCCAGAAACCCGGAAATTGGAGTGGGCTAGCAATGAATCACCAAGGTATGAAGACCAAGCCCAATGGGTCAATGGAAGTCAAGGCGGGGCCAAAAGTCATGGGTCAACGAAAGTCAAGAAGGAAAGCAAGGAAAAATTGGGCAGTGCTCGACGCAGCCTGCGTCATCACGACGCAGCCTGCGTCGTAGGACGCAGCCTGCGTCGTTTCTCAGCACGGGATTTCTTCATTTTCTCGTCTTGTCTTTTGGAAGCCCACCTTTCAAGGCCCCTAGGTTTGCGGACCAAGGGTATATAAGAAGAAAACTGAAGAGAGAGAAGGGAGCCAAGCATTCAACATTCAACATCATATTTTTCCTTAGTTTTTCTCTACTTTTGTTCTTCAACTTTGGCTCTTGTAATGGGTTTTTACTTAGAAATTGGTTGTAATATGAAGACTATGGGTAGCTAATCTTTCTTTGCTTAGTGTAATTTGAACAAGTTCTTCCCTTTTAGCATTGTAAGACCTTTTTAATCCTTCCTTCTCTATTTAATTCCATTTTCCTATGTTTGAATTTCATTGTTGAATGAATTGTTGTTAAGACTAACCATCTTAGTAATTGTTTGTTTGATTAAATTGCTTTGTCTTGATGAATTTGGTTAATTTGTCTTGGTATTTGTTGAAGCAACTTTGAAAGATTGTAACTTTGGTTTAAAAGTTGGAATCTTTTGAGTGGAATTTGGGTTATTGTGTATTTAGGACATGGTTTAATGTTTTATTATATGATTCTAGCATGTTTCTATGGTTTTGTGCTTAAAGCTTGCATCTTTATTTATGCTTATGTTTTAATAAGTATGGGTTTAGTTGTATTGAGTCATTTATGGATGGTTTAATTCATGGTGGCTAGTTCTTAGAAGTTTGTAATAGATAATTAGAGAAAGGAAGGAAAGAAGGGTCTTTACTATGCTAATTGTGGGGGAACTTGGGATAATTGCACTAAGTTACTTCTCCTTATTTGAATCTTTGAGTATTTAGTTGTTATTGGTAATTTTAGACTTGATAATCATTTTCTCATGAAAAGCTCTCTCCCTATTTGTTATCTACATGTTTTCCATTGTGAATATCATAGTTTGTAATTAATTTAAGTCTTTGTTTTGATTAGTATCTTAATTAGTAATTAGTGTCTTAATTTGTGGTTAGAGTAATTAATTTTGTCAATTGATATTTTGCAAGAGTCTAGATTAGATTATTTTAGCTAATACCGCTTTCCCTTGGGTTCGATCCTTTTCTTACCCTTACTACCCTTTTTTATTAGGTTGGTTTGAGTCTAGATTTGGTTTTATAAATTGTTATTTGACTTAGCTAATTTGCGGAATTAACGACACCGTAAAATAGCCTATCAATCGACTATGTGGTACTTATTTTGCATGAATTTTGTGTTGATACGCGAGTCACACTCGGTATCAATGATATGTTGTTAGGATAATCCCAATGTTTTACTGGAATGTTGAATGTGTAAAATTATGGTTATGATTGTGGTATCTCGGCTGGACTTGGCCGAGTAGGACGTAGTACAGGGTCGAGTACTGCTCCAGGGGACTCGACCGAGTGCGTCAGGTCAGTAGAGTCTGATTCATGGACTTATTGTACACTCGACTGAGTGTTGTTCACTCAATCGAGTAAGATCGACTCGACCGAGTAAACACCACTCGATCGAGTGATATTTAAGTAATATCAAAATTTTAAATATTGAATGAGATGGAAAATTTTATTTACGTATGATGTTTTATCCTTGAATTAAGTGACAACTTGTATTGGGCAACGCCTTTTTGGTGAGTATTGTGACCTCTAAAAGTTCCTATCATATCTGATAATGTTGTTGTGATAACGGTAACTTGCGTTACGGATTGTGAGAAATAATAATTGTTGAACTTGTTATTGTGAGCTATATTGTTCCAGGCAAGTACATGATTGCATCCTTTGATTCTCTGTGACTAGATGTCATCGGATAAATACCTAGGTTGTGATATGATTAGTGGTAATACGTTGATGGGATCGTAACAATTGTCAGCCGACTATGTTTATTCATTTCACCATTACTACCCATACCTTCTATTTGAGAGATTTCAATAATATACGTAATTAAATACGGAATATGGGGTTACATATTGTGGTACGTAAAGAATTTTCTATGTCTATATCATTGTCTGTTGAATAATATAAATATGTTGTGACGATGGCGAATAGAATATAAAAACTTATAAATTTCTATTTTATATGTTCAAAGGGAATCATTTTTGGACCATCACATTATGATTTTATTTTGTAATAAATTGAGGTATGGGTATGAACATTTGTTGCGGGACGGAAGTGTAACACCCGCAAATGTACCCTCTTTTTTATAGTAAAAATATTATACGGATACTTTTCAGCGAAATTTAGTTTTAATTTAAAATTAAATTTTCCGTGTCTAATTTAGAATTTCCGAGTTCGTTTTCGGACTTTACGCGAGATTCTGAGTAAGTTACGTCTTAAGACGTTTTTGGGCTTTTTCTCATGTTTTCCACTTACTCCTTCATATACTCCCTCACAACCCTAACTCCCTCATTCAATCTTCTTCTCCTTCCTCACCAAGTAAACACCAAAACCTAGCCTCCATATTGCTCCAGTCTTAATATCGATCCTACGCCTTCATTTCTTGCTCAAATTCACTAAGGTTCGTCTTATTCTTTCCCTCTCATCGTCCTCTATCCGTATTGGTAATAAAATTACCGTCTTTCTCACTTTTCAATTTATCTGTCTTTCTCAAAGGTGAATTATATTCATCTTTTATTATCTAATTGTAGGTGGAGACTTTCTAGACCCCGACAAAGATTACTATCTAGTGGAGGAAGTCTTAGGAATCGATTAAAGACGCAAAAAGGTAACGGTGAAGGGTTACTCGATATCATTACGTGTTTTAATGTGTTTTCTATGTTAGTAATCGTATTTGGAATAGGATTAGTATTCATAGAACTTGTGTTGTTGATGATGATTGTTGTTTGTTGATGATTGTTGCTGATAATTAATGATTATTGATAGTTGATAGTAGTTATTTATAATAATTGAAAATGGATGATTGAAGTGTTGTTGTTCTCGGGTGAATCTGTTCCCAGCCGGGTACCCGGCCGCCGGTCCCCCTGACCGGCTGGGAACACGCTGTATTTTCGTTTGTTGATGATGTCCCAGCCGGGTGCCCGGCCGCCGGTCCCCCTGATCGGCTGGGACTCACTACACTGACCCCTTTTCGTAAAATGATCATATATTCTTCGTAACTTGCTTGTTTTAGGCTTGTGACCTACCGTTGGAACCGTAAGAGGATAAGCTATCACCTCCACTTGGAATTTCTGCATTTGAATATCTAGAACACTAGTTATAACCGTTTGAAGTGGACCCTTGTTTTAGTTAGTTTCCAAACTTGTTGTTTTGAGATAAGATCTATGTTTCCTATTTACTATGCTTCTTAAACTTGGTCTAATGCTTATATATCATGTATTGATTTATTTTTATCATAGTTACATTTATATAATGCCCTATTCTCATGCTTGGTGACGGTTTTTCATATATCCCACTTTGAGTCGGTTTTTACACATGTTATGGTTTGAGCACTAATTTCCTATGTGCTTTGTACTCTCATTCTCTTGGCTACCTCCACGTTCGTAAGGCTGGAATGTCGGAACGGGGAGTGTATCCTTACTGCTTAATTACATGTGTTAGTGGGCATATGACGACGTTGTTGGGAGGCGAACGCTTTGCGTTGATCGACCCGGCCGTCAAATGTTATATACTTGCGAGGTGGTGTCATTGCATGTAGCGTACCGCTTGTTATGATGCTTGTACTCTTTTCCGCCTCTTTCGTGAAGGTTGACCGAATTTGGGGTACTCGGCGTCTATGATTGACCGAGTCTTGGATGCGAAATGTCATCGCATGTCGAATCGGAAAACGTTTATTCCGAGAGTCTGGCCAGGTTTAGACTAGGACCGTATTATTATCGTCGTCCTAACGGGAGGAAATTAGTCTAAATATACGAAATGTAGCATCGTGTATGCGTTCAGGGCAATGTTTTATTCCGTGGATGCCTTTTAATCATACTTGCATGTACACGGTGCTAGTGCGTGTCATTTACCGTGAGAGTTGTCGTCAACGTATTGTACGTTTGGTTGGATGATTATATGATTGATTATTCATGATCTTTGGATGACTTGGCATGGTTTGTTTGTCGAGTCTCAATCTTATCAAACTTATGCCGCTAACGGTGAGATGCAAGCCCTAGTGAGTGTATATGGTTGCCTAAGAGTGTCTTCCCCGAGTCTATCTATAATATGATGGTTACGGCTTTGTACTTCATGTATCGATATTCTTATATATTGAATTGCCTATTTATCCTTCTCGTATTTCACATGTATATCTATATATGCATGCTTCTACTTTTGTATTTCCGTTTATGTACGTTTAATGTGATATGGCTGGGAGAACCCGGAGTTACTCCCCACTGATTGTGGCGTTGATGTTTTTCATGGATGAACAGGTTGCTTGGTTGGATGGCTTTTTGCTTGTGGTATTTTGGGTTCGGGTGTGAGCTAGCGGGCGTTGGCTTGGATGAGTCACCTCTAGACGTTGTTTAGCTAGTTGCTAATAACTTTGATATTAGATAACATTTTGAGAGACTACGTCTCTTTGTAGTATATTCTATTTTAGTTTGTAATTATTTGACATTCCTCGTATTTTCTATTTGCATGTAAAAAGTTTTAAAAACATCGTATTTTCCGCTATATAAATCACATGATTGTTATGTTTTATTTCCGCATTCGCGAGGGTTGTCACAGGAAGTCTGAATGGATGTATATACATGAGGAATGATAATGGTATGATAATAATTAAGTAAATTGTACTAAATATTGAACGAGGAATTATGGCCGGATATCTCTAGATATAGGTAGGACGTGTGTGACGATCAATGTGTTGCATTATTTTCTTATTGTGCGTCGGAATAACTTGAGTTAAGGTCAGATGTTCTGAAATTTTATTCGTACAAGCTAGATGTGTTTGCTTCTATACTTCCATGCGGTGACAGTTTATGTGCTTTTGGGGTCGAACTATATCTGTTATCAAGGGGGGTGAACTTCGGGGATGACGTTCTTTTAAATGGGGTAGATAATGTTGCGAATTGTGATGCGATTACCATTTTGAATATTTCTACAAATAATAGTGTTGCAAATGTTTTATCGATGTTAGGCAGGATTATGTGCTAATAATGCGTATGGAGATGTATTGCTTACATCACTTGTTTGATTGATATTAAAAGAAATTACGTTAACAACATATATGAAATGATGTTATGTGAAATGATAATATATGTGGGTATTTATACGTATATGGCTGTTGATTACCATGTGGAGATTACTATGGGGAAGATGTGTAACTGAACGATGATATGTACAATTGTGGAACTGTGAACGTGGATGGTATATGTATGTGGGTTGTAATCCTATGAACAGTGTGGAACTATGGTGTTTTTGTGACAAGATGAATCAAAATGAACCGAATGGTAAAAGATTGAACATTGTGACTGTGACTAATATAAGTGTGTTGGTTGTGGTAATAGGCGAACTTCGGGAACGATGTTAATTTTAAGGAGGAAAGAGTGTAATACTCGGTATTTTAGAGACGTTGACTAACCATGGACTGACCTTTGACCATAGGGGAATTGTCCGTTGGATGAGACTTGGGGGAACTGTACTCTCAGCCGGTGGAAGTCGACGAGTAGACTTTACTCGGTCGAGTGCATAAGTCACTCGACCGAGTGCACTCTTACTTGGTCGAGTGTGTCGGAAATCAGACCGCGATAAATATATTTCGGGACTTATTCTTAATTCATAAATCGTTATTTACAATTACGTTTCTCTCTCTAAACCTCTTCCTTATACTCTCTAAACCCTATCCTCCCTATGAGACTACCAACTGCGAAGCCGCCACGGGACCTTGGAGGAGAGTGTGACCGTCCTACCAAGGAAGTGTTGGAGCCAGTGTCCTCCACAGTTAGTGCAATAACATAAATAAATCTCTGTAGGTTCACAGGGTATACTTTGTATTATAATCAGTTGATTAACGTTTATCAATAACGGTTGGCTTGCTAGATAAGTTTGACGTTATTGTCATACAGATGGCGGTGATCAATTGGTCCCTAAAAGTCACACCTATAGGATGTGTTTGAGAGATGTGATTATTTGAGAAAATAATCATATTGATACCCTATTATATGACTAAAAGGTTAGTCAGTGTAATTGACTAAAAGGTTAGTCAATGTGATGATGAGACGATTATTTAATAACGATTAAATAATATAAGCTGAGACGAATTAAAAGTAATTCGTAATTAAATATAAACTGTTTTATTTAATTAGCATATATATAATGTAAGCTTATGCGAATTAAAATATTAATTCGTAATTGAATATAAAATGTTATATTGAATTAGCAAATTATAATTATACGGATAATTATAATTAACGTATATATTATACGATTGTCATATTAGATGTTGTCAGACCGGTATTTATGTATCGACTACAAAATGTTGTATGGACATATTAATACATGACAACACAAATGACATTTATAATAATAATACACATTATATATTAAAGCGAATTTAACCGAAATAAAGTCCAGATTCACTCTGGAATTTTCGGTCAATGGGTAGTTATTTTGAGGAGTAAAATCTCCTCATAAAACCCTAAATTGACCCGTGAGACAAGAGGAGAAGGGAGAAAAATTCTAACCCTAATTCATTTCTCACTTGTGCCTCCATCACTTCATATCACAAGATCAAAAAAAGTTAACAGTAACTTTTGACAAAAGTATTCTAGCAAATTCAAGGGCATTTCTCATTCTATCTTGGGTGCTACGATTAGGAGATATCAACGTTTTGATATTGTTCTTAGGCCTTTATAGCAAGGACTAAAGGTTATTTCTAATCTCTTGTTTTTATGCATTTTCGTTTATGACTATTAATCATATAATCATAATTTCATTATAATCCTGTATGATTTAAAGGGAAGTATACGGATATTTTCCCACAAGTGGTATCAGAGCCTTTGGGCTATGAAATTGTTTATATGATTTTCGTAAATATGAATTTGTATAATTCTTAATAAAAAATTTTTTTTTTTAAATTCGGCAAAAGTTTTTTTTTTGTGCCGTATGATTTTTTTTGGGGATCCATTTTGATTCAAATATTGTTATTTTAAAAGGTTGAGATAATAATATATGAATTTGTAGATGTTTTGATTTAATAATGATTGAATTAAAACGTAAATGGAATTTGATATGAATGTTTATGAACATCCTTTTGCTTTATATTTTTGGTATAAAATGATCTAAATATTCATGTTAAAAGGTTAATTTGAATCATCTAGTTTTGTATCAATGTTTAATATCGATTAGATATTGTTTTGTTTGTACCGATCTAGTTAATATAAGCATGATCGAATTAAAACCGTTTAATTTGATTTTTTTTTTCTGCCCGTGTACTATTCATGTACTGTTCAGAGAATAAAAAAAAAAATTCTGTTTTTTTTTTAAATGGCAGCAACTGCAAGTTTTTTTTTGTGTAAAGTTTTTCCGGTTTTGTTATAAACCGAGAGAAAAGAAAGAAACGAAAAAAAAAAAAAAATTTTGGGTACCTGCTACTGTTCACGTATGAACAGTAATTATAAAAAAAAAAATTCGTTTTTTTCTTATACCGGTTTTTGTTTTGTACATTATTAAGATAATGTATGATTGTTTTTGTGAAAAAGTTCACAAATTTTTGATACCATGTTATTTTAAAAAGGTTTAAAATAATGTTGTTGTTATTCATATTGATTATGAATTTCATTGGATTTTGATTGAAATCTAGTGATGGATTACGAAATCGTCACATGATTTAATGGTGGTTTGGATAATTAATCAACATAATTTATGCATTATGTTTTGTATGATTAATTTTTAGTTGATGCTTTTATTATGTTGAATGTTGTTTGAATGGTTTAATTTTACGCATTTTTGTACAATCAGTTGTAATTTACTAGTGTGGCCTTAGTAGATTATGTTTTCGTAATGATGAAAACATAGTCTTGGTTGTAATTTGAGATCTCGTATCTCCCCTATGTAATTTTAATTTTTGGAATCATTTTGAATTAGAATGTAAATAGGTTTACATTTGTAATTTTAAAATGTATTTTGAGAAGATTCAAGATGGAGATCGGATGGCTCACTCCCGCTATATGGACCAAGGTGGAACATCAAGTCAAGCTTCTCGGGTCCATAAGGATGGATTCCAAACTTGTATTTTGTTCATTTTGGTAGTTAGGCCACACTAGGTGTTTTATTTTGCATTTTATTTTTCCATTCTTGTTGCTTTTTTCACATGATAGATAATTGCATCATATTCCGCCTAAACCAAACCACCTAAAAATGCATGAAAAATGATTCATACAGTTTGAATATTTTAATCATGGACATACAGATGTCACTCGCTTTTTGGGCCATCACCTTTGTTTAAATCATTCTCGAGTTGCTAGACATTCGTTCACTTAAAATGAATTAAAGTTAAGATGATGGGACTTTCCCCTATAACTAAAATTAAGACTAGTCTTTATAGGGAAAACTACTATGAACCCCTTCTTCGCCAGAAGTCATAATATGACCCCTTCTACGTTGGGTAAGTAGTGAGTGTTGACCTATTTTATCTCAACATTATAGTACGAGTAATATATCGTGATTATGATGGACTAAAGATAGAATTTACAGAAATTTATCGACCAGAAATTCTAAAAGTAGAATTAGCCAAGAGGTTGGCTTATCAATTTACAGAAATTGAGTCTTGGGATCATTTATATAATTCTTGAGGGAGGTCAATTGTATAAATGCACGAGTCATCGCATTAAACAGTTTTTCACTAGACTCAAATTTAAAACGATGAATACTTATCATATTTAATTTCTTTTTCACAGTTTTGAATTCGTTATATACAGATATAACTGCTAAATAACAAAATGGTTGGCCATACTGATGACCCAATGCCAAGTGCCACGCTCGGACGTGAGTCCTGGCTTAAGATGTTCATGGACACTATGACTCAGTCAACACGACTGAAGAATAACGGGTCCAACTTTGCGGACTGGGAGGCGGCATTACGGAATGCTGCCATTGCTGACGGTAAGCTCAAGTACTTGACTGAGCCACTGCCGCCCAACCCAGGCCCCAATGCAGGAGCTAATGAATCACTTGCTTATAAAGATTTCATGATGGAGGCGGGTGCGATAAAGAACGTA
>JAIUZE010016119.1:0-11230 GCA_022085475.1 Heliosperma pusillum | reverse complement strand
ATAATTTAAAAAGCGAGAAAGATGGTAATTTTATTACCAATACGGATAGAGGAAGGTAAGAGGGGAAGAATGAGACGAACTTACGTGAATTCCAATAAGAAACGAAGGAGATACGGTGATTCAAAGATGGATCAAAATTGGAAGCAAGGTTTTTTTGGTGTTTATGGTGAGGAAGAAGAAAGGGTTTTGGTTTGTGTTTGTGTTAGAATGAATTAGGTTAAGGTTAGGAGGGAGTATAAGTAAAGGGTGAGTCGGAAAAGTCAACAAAAAGTCAAAGACGGCTTAAAAGTCAAGAAAAGTCAAAGACGACTTTAAAGTCAAGAAAAGTCAAAGACGACTTAAAAGTCAAGAAAAGTCAAAGACGACTTAAAAGTCAAGAAAAGTCAAACTCGCCTTAAGACGGGATTCTCATGGAATCTCGCGGAAATTCCAAATACGCACTCGGAAATTCTAAATTCGACTCGAAACTTTAAATTCTAAATTAAAACTTAAATTTGCTGAAAAGATTTCGTAAAATATTTCTACTAGAAAAATAGGGTACATTTCCGGGTGTTACAAAGTAGGGGTCGATCCTCAGGGAGATGGTGTTTCCTATGGATTGTGAATCGTCTCACAATTAAGTTTTATCTATCGATTTTCTGGGTTTTGGAGTTTTTAATTCTAAACTAATAAAAAGCATAAATGAAAATGAAATAAAAACAATTAAAGATGAAAACAATAAAGCTAAAGATGAATTAACAATAATGAGAAGCATCTAGGGAAGTAGGTTCACACATGTAGATTGACATATTGATGAAATTGGATTTAGGATATGCAATTAATTCATTGCGAGTTCGTAAGAATGATGTGTTCATTACAATCATAGATCAGATGGTCTAGCAGGCTTTTAGGCGATTTACTAGGTCTTAATCCACCATGTCATGCTTTGTCTATTCAATTCCTGTATCTCTACCTTGGAAAAGAATTCCATACTAGTCAATGATTTTGATCAGGAATCGTCAACTATCGTTAAAGTCCAAACATGCATAGACACAACATTTTAAAGGCACAATTTCTTTTATCCAATTATCATCTTTTAATCAATCTAACATGGCTACCCTACACCCTAGAAAGGTGACTACTCACTCATGATAATGTTCATATCTAAGATGATGATAACAATGAAAACTAGGATAAACATGTTTAGTTGGTTTTGACAATAATCTAAGACTCTCTATGTGGCGATAATAACGACGCTATTTGATAATCTAAGAAATGAAATTACGATTATAACAACATGAAAATGAATCTAGAATAACATGAATAGAAAATGACAATCAAATAAGGAACATAAAGAACAATAAACAAAGGATAAATTAGGAATACCTAGGTGACGATCAACAACGAAAGCGATAACGATAATAGAAATCCCTCGCATAGAATAATCGTTCCTTGAATTACAACTCTTGAACCCAACAAAGTAGATTACAAAGAATGAAATTCTTATTGATCTAAGCTAATGTTTTGATATGAAATGGACAGAAATAAACTAAGAACAAAAGACAAAAGAAGAAAATTATCTAAACTAGAAAGACTAAACTAAAGAGAAAAGAAAAGATTATTCTAAAGAAGATGTGTAAGAAGATTGTTGTGAGTTGTGTGTTGAGAAGAGGGGCTGGAGCATCTATTTATAGCATTAGGGTTTCGTGGAGAAGGGGTCGAGCATTGAACATATAAGACAAAAATAGGAAGTTGAAGCATCCTTCTCGAAGCAGCACACATCCCCGATCGGGTACACACTTACCCGATCGGGTAAGTGGACATCTAGAAGCTCTTGACTAACATTTCATCTTCCTTTGCTTGACTTGACTTCCATCATCCCCCTTAACCTCTCCAATCGGGTTTGTTGATAGGGTTTGATGTAAAGCAATGAATTCTTCCGCCCAATTGATTGATCTTCCGACAACTACGAAACCGTCTTTGCTTCTTCTCTCTTTTGAATTAGTGAACCTTCTTGAAATGCCTTTGACATGGTCAAGCTTGCTTCTTCAAATCATCGGGTTCTAGGCAAATACTCGGGAATATAGAAAAAGAGCGTAGAAACGTCACTTTCCCTACAAAACAGGTTAGAACGCAGGAATTCGCCTAGAAGACGATATTAGCTCATAAAGTGGCTTAACAAAGCACAAATGACATACAAAACCGAGCTAAATTGGGGTTAAAATCATACAAATATTCACTTATCAGAGTATATAATTATTGTGAGGGGAAATGACAAAAAATGAAATGACGAGTATCCTTTTCCATTTCGAACGGGTTAGCAATTTAGAGGAAGTTTAGTAGACATCTACAACACCTTGCAAATTAGAACTCCACCTCAGCTTTTCAAGTAACCCTGCTTTTCGACTACAAAGACATCAATGAACTATGATATCATGGAGATTCTATTTGTGCCAAGAACGCGCTAGGTCACAAACTATAGTCGACCAAGATTGTAGTTGGTGAGCCGAAGTCGTACGCTCCCAAAGATAAATAATAAAGTCCTATAACCTTAAATTATATAATAGAGGTAAGTCGGGTGTCGAATCCGCAGGGAAATCAACGCAATTAATGTAAAAACGTAAAGAGTACAAGTAGTAGTAATTGTTGGAGTAAGTGTCCTCCACAATAGTGCATTTATATAATAAATCTCATTTGGAATATACGTGGCATGATTAGTATATTTTGATACTCCACGTCAGTTGATTAACGTAAATCGGTAACGCTCGGCTGACTAGAGTTTGACGTTATTGTCGTATGACGGCGGTGATCAACTGATCCCTTTAGGTCACATCTATAGGATGAGACCCAAATAGAATACTAATTATTTGTATACGATACAGTTTAATTAGAGCATTACATATATTTGATATGTACGTTTAGTTACGAGAGTTATTTATTGGAAATTGAGTTGCGAACTCATTCCACTTAAGTTTATTAGTCAATTATACGATAACTAACTGAATAAATTTTACGTCTTATTTTAATACGATTAAATAAGATTTAATTTAATAATTAATCGTTAATTCATTAAATTAGTTGAGGTTATGCATATATTTTGAGGTAGAGGTAATTAGTTAATTATATTTACAAGGAGTTGTACAATAAATTAACTGGGCATTGTGGGACCCATTATATATTGATATAATGGTAAAATATCACTTAAAAGTTAAGTACATATTGTTTATTAATTTGAGTCATATAATTGTTATATGATCAAATTAACACTTAATTATGCAAGATAATTAAGCATATGATTAATAAGTATTTGTGGGACAAATATCAAAAATTCAAAATGGTCCATATAAGACCAAGTGGATCAGTTTTAGCTAGTAGAAAAACAATCATGTTTATTCTCTACTAAATCCACACTCCACCTTATGTTATGACATGTATGACACATGATCATGATTAATATACAATCCCATACATTACCATTATGCATGTGAATAAAAATAAGAAGAAAATCACCCATTTTTGGGGCTTGAGTGTGCCGGCCATAGTGCCTTAAAATGGGCACTTGTTGTTCATTTTCAAACACTTGATTTTCATGCTTATTTTCTTCTTCTTTCTAAAAACCTCCAACATCTCTCTAAACTCACATGCAAACTAATATTCATGTCATATTACTAGTGTAGTGATACCATAATATTAGTAGTATTAATTCTTACTTATTATCTAGTTAATAATAAGCTTAGATTATTTGGGTTTAGTCTTGGGTTCAACTAGAAGGAGACCTTCTACTTTGAAGGTTGTTTCATGGAGGATCATCCATTAATTTCATGCTCAAGAACAATAAGAAGGAGTTCTTATTGTGCCCATATTGAACCGAAATACCCCATGTAAGGATGTTTTCGTCTTATATTTTCTTTTATGCTTTTATATTTGCATGCATGATAACTAGATCCTAAATCATTAAGTTAGTGTAATTTAATGAACTAATTAGAGGAGTCTAATTAAAGGTCTAGGACTTTCATGTGGTATCAGAGCTCAATTATTACATGCATGTCGATTTTAGGCATTAAAATCGAGTTATACGATAACTTGGGTAAAATTGAAAATTTGTGTTCAAAGTTGGTTTGCACAAAATTTTTGATTTGCATGCATACCTACTGACCTCAAAATGGTTGTGGTCAAATTTGGTGATTTTATGGATTAATTTGCTATTTATTTTGATTTATGGCCTTTAAATCATGTTAATATGCATATTTTGTGTTAAAAGTTAACTAAAAATAGTTTCATGTTGCTTCTGGCCATAAAATTTTGATATGATCTCACATGCATATTGTACATACTGTATGTAAAATTCGTGACTTTTAATTAAGTTTTGCATGATGATTGATTTTTATAAGATAAAAGTCAATAAAGTGAGATTATTATGAGCATAAAATTGAAACGTCCTTTTATGGTCTTGAAAATTTTTGGTACATTTTATAATCTGAATTATATCATTTTGGTGAAATTTTATAATTTGTTTCACTATTTTACTATATTTAATGGTTTTTATTAGATAAAACCGTTGAAAATCAAGTTATTTGTTCATAAAATTTATTCAAATTTTCTTGGGCAAATGTTTCTGGTTTTTAGAGTTTTTGGAAATGTTCCAGAATGTACAAAATTTTTGGTTTCAAATTTTGTATGAGTTTTATATTTTATTTTGGGTTTATTTCATAAATGTTATGATTAAACCTCTATATTTAGCAAATACGATCAATTCAAACTAATTAAATACAAACAAAGTTAGTGGAAACTAATTTTGAGTTCTAAATTAGTTTAGATAATTAGTTTGAGCTTAAATACGATTTAAGTGTTGATTAGGGATTTTTAATGGTTAAAAATCGATAAAATCCATAAAATCGAGCTAGAATGAGCATGATAAGTATTAAGGGCGATTTTGGTATGATTTTTACAGCATTTTATTTATGTTGTTATTGTTGAATAAATGAATGTCATTTATTTAATTTTTAATGCAAGTTGTACCTAGTATGGCCTAGATTATTTTAATCGGTATTACCCGTAATGTAAGGGAATACCAATTCGGTTGTAATTTTATTTGCGATCCTCGTTAAAAAATCGCCTTTCGAATCATAATTTCCGTTTTAGATCAATTTATACTAGGAATTTTATTTGTATCGTTGTTGTAATTACTTGTTATAAAGACGTAGATTCCCGAAGTCGTGTTCCAAAATACGGTGCCCTGCATAGGCCAAGGGCCAAGGAGTTTGTTCCCGATTTTTGTAATCTACTAGTAATTAGATGAGCTAGGTGGTTCATACTAGGATTATATTATTTGCTTGCCTTTATTTTGTCCCCTCATGCCAAAATCGCCAACATTGCATTTTTATTTCTCGATTGTCAATTCAAAAGTTTATTTCAAATTCACCGACTTAGTTCGCTTATAAGGAATTAATAACAAAATTGACAAGACCTCTCACATAACTTTAAAAATTGAGATTTAGCCTTACCAATTGAAGCACCTATGAACCCCGTGTTCATTAGGGCTACCACGCTCGTGGTCCCTTTTTACCTCGGGTAAGTAGGGTGATGCGATCACAAGCCAAAATTGGATTGGACTCAACGAGATAAGCGTTATCTTGGGACTAGGAGATGGATTTAACAGAAATCCGTCAACCAAGAGTTCTAAGTGTAGAATTAGTCAAGTATTGACTTAACATTTTTAGATAAAGGTAGCATGCGATGACTATTTTTGTCTAAATATGGGTCCTGGAATCACTTATGTAGTTTCGTGAGGGGTCATTATATGAGTGACTTGTTTAAAAACATTTTTACAAGTAAATTATATATAAGCAATGAATGTTTATTTTCCGTTGAGATTTAATTTATACGCGCAAATGAGATATATTTTATCCTTCTATGAACTTGTAAATCCGTTCAAATCGTGGAAAGGGTTTCCATTATTTTATACGGTAGCATTTTGATTGCAATCTCCGTTTATACCACCGTAGCTAAAGACAAAATGAATTTTATCTTTTGATCCTCATATTCACCGTTGCAAATGTCTCTTATGAAGAGTAAATGATAAGTCCCTTAGTCAACACTTTTTGAATTTTTAGTGACGTCTTCCTCATAACAATGGGTACTTCCATCTTTTCGCTCCAAAAACGAAAATATTCTTACTTTTGGTAATGTCGTCTAATGCTCCTTATTCGAGACCTTACCCTCAATAGAGGCCAATCAAGTTGGGACGACTAAGGTTAATCGAGTTATTCTAAATCGTTGTAACCAATACCCGTATCCTAACTGTCATGAAAGTTTATCCTTTTGAAGGCAAAACCATGAATGAAATGTAAGAAATAGTCTTCACAAATATCTAATATACCTGTCTAGTAGAGATTCATGAAAAGTGAGTGGGAGCACGATTAATGATGTTTATATTTCTTTATTGTTATACGAGTTCAAGAGTAGGTTGGCACAGTTTTGGCACTAAGGCAAGGTCAAGAAGGCAGACTATTTTGAATGTAATGTCAAAACCCAAGCACAGGTGTCGAACCCAACTTTGACGATCTATTTTGCAGTGTAGGGACACAAGAAAGAATCTGCCCCAAGTTTACTAAAGAGTTAGAAATTGGGTGTACTATTTTCACCCATAATATCTATATGATCGACCTTATTTTGCTAAATGCAATTTTGGGTATTAGATACCTATTATGGTTTTCATCAATGTATTCAATGCATATAATAATGATTCGTGCGACGACTAACCATAATTAAATGTCGACCTACAAGGGAAATATAACTATTGTAGTTTTATTTCTATAGAGACATATAAAAGTTATAATGTGATCAATCTAGTTTTGGATTTTGAGGTATACTTTAATAAACGTTATTATGTACATGACCTCTAAATAAAGAATATAGTATCCACTTTAGTTTACGACACAAGTGTTTCACTTTTGGAATAGAACAGCGTTGATCTTTTTATGATGCCTATCTTGTCATGGTTATCCCATACTACCAATCAACGGTAATTATTTCTTGACCTAAAACTATTAATTACTTACGTGTCATATAGATTGTAAAGGCTCAAAATTGGTGACCCTTATCTAATCCTAATTCTGGATTGTGTAGCACATTAAGAGGCTAGTATTGACAACTATCCCTAAACCATCTGATTTTTGAATCTTATGGTGCGTGCGAATCTTGTATTCAAGGCAAGATGATTCGTCCCCTTTTTATTTAAAAGGAAATCGAACTAGTGAGTTATTGGCCCTATTACATTTGTATATGCGTGGTCCAATAACAAACACAACCAGAGATGGTTATGACTATTTCACTTTATTTACCAACGATTTAAGTAGATATTACAATTGATTCTACTTAATGAGGTGCTATGAGAAATCTTTGAAAAGTTCAAAGAGCTTCAATGTGAAGTAGTTAATCACCAAGAGTATTAGACAAAGACTTACGAGTAAATCGTAAATGTAAATATCTAAGTATTGACTTTGATTTTCACCAAAAGTATTGTGAAATAGTTTCACGAGTTAACTTCTCTAACATACATTATGAGATAAGGTATTGTTGAATAGAGATACAAAACCTTATACGATATGGTTTTGTCTTTGTCAAGTTAATCTGAGCCACTTGACTAAATTTGGAATTTTAATATTTTGTCTGCTATTTGTTTTCCCACCATATCAGAGCACATTTATAACAGTCGGATTTTATTTCATATACGATATGGATAGGTAGCGTACCTAATTTATAAGTTATCCGAATAAAACAAGTGCTCAATAATCCTACATTGATCACGAGAACAAAGCGTTTGTGACTCGTGATGCTGTCTTTCAATAAAAAAATACGATTATTTCTTGAAAAGACAGAGTGGGAGAAAATGTTTTAAAGAGCCACAAACTGAGCATATGGTCCGAAAAAAATTTCCTCATTGCTTGTTCAGTAGTTGTTTCTTCGGAACCTAGGAGGTCAGGTGGAATTTTAGTGATGAATTCTAATCTATGACTTATAAAAGACTGTTTCTAGTCCCAATTTCTTGCTATGGCTTAGAGTCATGCGATTCGTAATGGACTCCATGCGTGATGGTCAGGTATATGACCTGGTAAATTTTACTTGAAGATTTACGACCTCTTCAATGTAAATTGATTTTTAAGATCGAAATTTGCATGAATGAACATTAAAATGTTTTCAAAGATAAATTGGTAGGCAAAGAGTTTTGCACCAACCTTAATTCTTTGATTCATTTGAATATACTTAGCGATTACAACATATCATAATAGTATGATATCAATTGGACCTTAAGAACCACCTTCTTGAATACGATTTTAGAAGAGGTAGTATATTTTATATTCACCTGTGGGTTCGTAGATCCTAACTATCCTAAGTAATTTGGAATCTTAAGAGGATGTCTTAAGTAAGCACTAAAGAGTTGGAATTAGTGTGTCAATCATGTTGTAAAATATTTCTCGATATCTCGAGGAATTATGTTTATACATGAAGTTAAGTGGGAGTAATGTGGTGTGCATCAGTCTTATATGTGGAGACATATTGATCATTTTAAATGATGGAAGATTTTGGAGAAGTAGAATACATCTTTTAGATATCCGGATTTGTGGAGATAAATCTAAAAGAATATTAGCATTGAGTCAAAATTCTTATATTGATAAGATCTTTGACTAGTTCAAGAAAGTTGAACACATAATAATTGATTCATTTTGCTTCCGCTGCGGGATCAATTATATACGCTGTGATGTATACTCAATCCGACATTTCGCATGCTTTGAGTATGACGAATCATTTGCAATCAAATCCAAGTGAGAGTCACTTGATAGCCATAAAAGAACATCCTTAAGTACTTGCGAAGGACTAAAGATATGTTCCATATGTTTGGAGTTTATAGTGAGTTGTGTGTAAGAGTTTACACAGACTTCAGTTTCCAAACTGATCAAAGTGATTTGAAATCACGAACTGGCTGTGTTTTATAGAAGATTTATAAATTTGGAAGAGTTCCAAGCAGAAAAGACTATTGGAAAGGTTCCAAGTAGGAGTGACATTTTCAAATATAAATGTCATGTATCCGCTGGAAGTGTTCCAGGCAGTTTATCATTGCGGATTTCACAACGAAAAGGGAGTACATTGCGTCATATGATGATTCATATGAAAGTAGCTTTGATTCGACATACTGGAGGGACCTAGAATAAGTTCATATAGCTGTATATCCTATCCCATTATAACTGGTAAAAAAAACCGTGGGACTACCTTTGGCCAAGAAGTCCTAAGTCTATATTCTAACCTAGACATTACATCATAAAGTTTTTATGTAATATGAGATTACGTAGACGAAGAGAATCGCATCATAAACGATGGGAAGATGCAAGTATTGCTAATCCATTAGCCATGCCTTTTGCAAGGTGAACATGATAGTCATGTCATTTCAATGGGATTGAAATATGTACCTGAATTGTTAGAGATTATGAGATATGAAATTATTGATAGCGTATCAATTTTTCCAAATATTTGATAATCGCATTCATTGTTAGAGTTTCATTACAAACTCCTTTATTTAGTTTGACTAAATTTTAATACTTTGTTTATCCGAATTGGTTGAAAGAAAGGTTGAACCCAATTCAAGTGAACAGGACGAACTTAGTATTTTGTCCCTAGTCACTCAATGAGGTGACGTCTCGAAGTGACTAGATTGTCAGTCCGATCGATGGTTTGTTCACCCCATGGGGTCATGGAAGACTGGTCGTTTACATAGGCCGACTGTGGAGACACGGTAACACCCGGAAATGTACCCTATTTTTCTAGTCGAAATATTTTACGAAATCTTTTCAGCGAATTTAAGTTTTAAATTAGCTTTTTATGTTTCGAGTCGAATTTAGAATTTCCGAGTTCGTATTTGGAATTTCCGCGAGATTTCATGAAAATCCCGTCTTAAGTCAAGTTTGACTTTTCTTGACTTTGGAAACCGTCTTTGACTTTTTCCTTCATAACCCACACTACTCCTTAACCTAATTATCATTCAACACAAAATCAAACCAAACCTTCCTTCCTCTTTAAGAAAATTCAAACCTTGCCTCCCTATTGTTTTTCGATCTTTGATTCGTCCTAGCTCATTCATTACTCGATAGAATTCACGTAAGTTCGTCTTATTCTTCTCCCCGTACCTTCCTCTATCCGTATTGATAATAAAATTATCGTCTTTCTCGCTTTTCAATCTCTCCGTCTTTCTCAAGATGAACTTTATTCATCTTTTTACGATCTATTTGTAGGTGGTGACCTCCAAGATCCCGACAAAGACTATTTCCTTATAGAAGAGGAGCTTGACGATTAGTAGAGACGCTTAAAGGTAACGGTGAAGGGTTACTCGGTATCATTTACGTGTTTTATGTGATTTCTAGGATAGAAACCATGTTTTAATTATAGTTAGTAAGCTTATGATTTGTATTATTGATGATGGATGTTGTTTATTGAGTATTTACATGAGTATTGATGAATTAGAATGATAGTCGATAATTATCAAAAGTCGACTTTGAAGAAACAAAGCATTTTCGAGTACATGAGACCCCAGCCGGTCGACCGGCAGCCGGTCAGACCACCGGCTGGGGCACCTGCTGTATATTATTGCATTTTTCGTGATTTTGAGAAATGACTTGGGTCTCAGCCGGTCGACCGGCAGCCGGTCAGACCACCGGCTGAGACACCCCTTTCCTTCCTTTGTTTTTCAATTGACCCTTTGGTCCCAGCCGGTCGACCGGCAGCCGGTCGACCTGACCGGCTGGGACACACTGAAGTTTGATGTTGGTTGTTGTATGAGGCATTGGCCTGAGCCGGTGGACCGGCAGCCGGTCAGCCTGACCGGCTGGCTCCTGCTGGACTTTGTTTGTGATTTGGTTTACGGTTTTCATTTATAATAATTCTAATCGTTCGTTTATCGTATAATTTTACGTAGCGACTTATAATATTATTGTTTTGAATATATGACATTTCATTCGCTTGTATCACATGTTTTGTGACGGTTTTTGGTATGTTCCCACTTTGAGTCGGTTTTTACAAATGATACGGTTTGAGCACTATTTTGTCTTGTGCTTTGGACTCTCATTCCCTTGGCTACCTTCCCGTTCGTAAGGCTGGAATGTCGGAACGGAGAGGTATCCTACTGCTTAATTGCATGTGTAGTGGGCATACGACGACGTTGTTGGGAGTTGAACGCACTGCGTTGATCGACCCGGCCGTC
>JAIUZE010016116.1:0-16271 GCA_022085475.1 Heliosperma pusillum | reverse complement strand
AGGAGATGGCAACCCACTGTGCTGAATATGGTAATCCGCAAAGTGGTACACGGACAGTAGCTAGTGTTGATTCTGACGGTCTGGATGCTAAATTTGATAAACTGAATGCCGTACTTGACAAATGGGAGAAGCAGGCTGCAGATAACCAGCAGACGGTTCATTTGCTGCAGCGAGATGAAGTGATCACTTGTGAAAGGTGTGGCGAAACTGGTCACACGGCTGTAGATTGTCTTGCAGAAAAGGAGCAAGTTTGTTCCTTTCAACAATATCGTCAAGGGGTGGTTACTATCATCAGGGGAATATCCATCCCAACTTGAGATGGACGAGCCAGAATGTCCTAAATCCTACTACTCCACCACAGCAGCCGACTTATCAACCGCCGCATAAGCAAGGATTCCAAAAAATCCAGTCTTCACAACAAGCTAGTTCCTCATCTGGAGGAATTTCAGAAGTTGGAGAGCTAAAGACGATGATACAAGATTTAGCTACCCAATTGAGCAAATCTGATCAAGCAACGAATGCTACCATTAAACTCTTGGAGTCGCAGATTGCTCAGTTCGCGGGAGCTAGATCGATTAGGCAACCTGGCCAGTTACCGTCCCAGACCGATAAGAACAAGGAGACACTGAACATGATCACTCTGCGAAGCGGTCTCGCTTATGACAGTCCTGCTGGTACCGTTGCTGATATCTCTGGTGCGCATTCCAATGTTTTGAAGGCTGATGCTGATATTGTGATCGATCGAGGAGTTTATTCTAGTCGATCGAATGATTTGAAGGTAGATTCACTCGATCGAGAGGTTGCTGTTCCTCGATCGAGTGAATCAGAAAGACAAAAGCTCGATCGAGAGGTTGATGTTCCTCAATCGAGTACTTTGACTGATGATGCTACTCGATCGAGCAGTTTGAGTTCCAAGAATGATCGATCGAGTGACATCGATACTCGATCGATGGGTCCTAATGAGCAAGAAGCTCGATCGAAGGGGTTAAGCAAGCGGATGATTAACATTGCGATTGTCAAGGATACGCAACGTGGATCACCTGACGTTCCAGTTCCGTTTCCCGGTCGGTTGAAGAAGGCCAAGGTCGAGAAGGAATTTGTTCGGTTCGCTGACATTGTACGCGATCTTAAGGTGAATGTTCCATTTGCAGACCTCCTATTAAAGGTACCCTCTTACTTGAAATTTATGCGTGAAATTCTTTTACGTAAGAGGTCAGTCGATACTGTAGAGACTGTAGCTTTGACTGAGGAATGCTCCGCGTTCCTCCAGAACAAATGCCCACCTAAACTGTCCTACCCAGGTAGCTTTTCCATACCGTGTCATATAGGTACCTATCTTATAGATAACGTGTTATGTGACCAAGGAGCTAGTGTTAGCGTCTTACCTTTGTCTTTAGCCAAACGGTTAGGCTTCACCAAGCTTCAGTGTACCAACATGACGGTGCAAATGGCAGATAGGACCTTGTCCCGACCTTTAGGAGCCATAGAGGATGTACCTGTGCAAATAGGGAGATTCTTTATCCCGGTCGACTTCATAGTATTGGACATACCTGAGGATTCTCACACTCCCATCATTTTGGGAAGACCGTTCTTGCATACTGCGCAAGCGGTTATTGATGTCGGGTTACGGACGTTAACTTTTCAGATAGGTGGGGAGAACCTAATTTTCACTCAGTCTCGTGCTAGTAAAGGTCCCATGCTTTTTTCACCATGTCACGCGCTTCCCTTAGCTGACATCACACCTGATTTGTTTATGCATGACAAAGCTTTGGTTCCTATCGAGCCTATAGCTCATGTTTGTGATATTCCTATTGCTACCGTAACACCTCCGCCCCAGCTTGGGAGCGAATTGGAGGAACACGCTGTTGTGTGTTGTCTTACAGATAATAGATCGGCAGCATTGGAGCTGAAGAAGGGAGAGCCATGTTCGCGTGATGGTATCAAGAAGAAGTCCAAGAAGGACAAAGGAGTTCGCACATATTCGAGTGATTCGGAAGTGGAGCTAGACTCCAAGAAAAGATCGTATGTGTGGAAAAAGAAGTCGGAAATTACCGCAGCTGAGGGTAATTCTGCAAGTCAAAGGCCTGGCGGTGGCCTTGTCACAAAACTATTTGGTTATTAGCCGGGTTTGCAACCCCGTGCAATTTGTAAATAACAATTTATTGCGTTTTCGTTAGACAATTAGACAATTAGACTATTTACTTAGATTAGACGTTACGTTATAATCCGTAGTTTAGATAAACAATTTACTTTTCCTGTTAGACATTTTTTTGGTATTTTTTTTTGGGTATCGTTTTTGCAGGAAAACCATTCGATCGAGTAAATTGTTACTCGATCGAGAGACTTGGGGAAGAAAAAGACCTCGATCGAATGGAATGCAAATCGATCGAGGGGAATTTAAAACGATCGAGTAAACTGAGGATCACCAAAAGAAAGTCCTCGATCGAGTAAATCAGAACTACTCGATTGAGTGGTCCTGCCTGAAAACGTTCTCGATCGAATAGAATTTCTACTCGATCGACCGAACTAACTTACCTATATAAGAGAAGTCTTCGATCCCCTTTCAAATTACTCGATCCCAATTCCCCTTTGTTCTTCATCTTTCAATTTTTTCTGCATAATCTTACCTGCAATTCGTGTTAATATCCAAATTAATTACCAATTACATATACCCTAGTACTTTACTATTGCAATTGATCAAAAAGCCCTTTCTTTTTCACCTTTCATTTCGATTTATTTGAAGATTTCGTGAATTTAGGGTTTGTTAATTCGATTTGTTCGAATTTGATCGATTAATTGTTATTTTTATTTTTTGGGGTAATCATCAACAAGTAAGTATCTCTTTACTATTCTACTAGTTAATTCGTAATCCCTTCCCTTTTTTCGATTCAATTAGGGTTAGAATTTGATTATAGGATTAATCTAGTGAATTAGATGTTATTAATTGTTTCTTGTTGATTTCGTTGTAGTTATGGAGTCGAGTTCAGTCCCTAGTCAGTCCGTGGTTCACGAGGTTGTCACTGAGATGACGACAGAAGCGATTTCCGCTACTGTTGAGACCGCTACTGCTGGTACTGCTACTGAGGTCGTTGCTACTGTAACGACTTTTGAGACGGACACTACCGTGACTACACCTGTGACCGAGACTGCTGTCACGGTCACTGCTGAGACGGTCTCTAAGGAGCATACTGAGACTCCGACTGCTGTCACGGTCAGTGCTGAGGCCGTTGTTCCAGCGACCACTACTGAGGTCGCTCTGCCTTCTAGCTCATCACTCACTCCTAGCAAGAAGGCGTTGACATTCAGCCAGCTAGCCGCGCATAAGCTAGCTACTACTCGGGAATTGGCACCACAGAAGGCTCTCAAGGCTGCTAGTCAGCCATCAAGCGTGGAGTCTCTTGGGCCACTACCACAGATTAGGGAGGTACAATTCATTTCTAGCATTCACCGGAAACGGTTATCTTGTTTACTCGACTCCCCTATCCATTTGAGCCGTTTTCTGCACCGTTCCGACCTAGAGGAGCTAGGTTTATTTACTGATGTTTGCCTATTACTTAACGGGATGGGGATGTCGGGTTTGGCCTCGATGAGGGAGTATACATATCGAGTACCTACGCTTGAGTTTTTCAGTTCCTATACTTTTCAGGCCGATATGTATGCTACCTCACCGTCTAGCGCTTGCATTCATTTCCGACTCTTTAATGAGTCGCATTCATGGACTTTAGCTAGGTTTGGGGAGGTTTTGGGTCTATCGAGTGACGGTCTTTTGGCAGCTCCTAGGAAGCTGTTGACACAGGTTTTGACCGCCCTTTCTCACACACCTTACGACACTCGTAAGGTGGCCCACGTTCACCACCCCTCGCTGCGCTATTTTCCGCGACTCTTAGGCGAGTCGATTTTCGCTAGACCAGAACCCAACAACATCAACAACACTGAGTTAGCCATTTTAGCGGGGTACCTGAACGTTGATAGTGGTACCCCATTTGTCCTGAACATAGCTTACTTAGGGCTCTTCACTGGAAGAACCTAGAGTCTAGGGTGTCTAGCGCTGTAGTCTGTGGCGGTCTGGTCAGTAGGATTGGCCGCCGCCTTTATTCAGACTTCCCTAGGACTCATTTGCGCTTAGGGCCTGGCGTCGACATAGATATGCCTGTCATGGTCGGGTTTGCTTGGATCACGGGCTCTGGGCGTCGGATGTAGAAGATATGTGGTTCCACATCCACTGTCTTACCTTGCCCTACATTACCTTCTCTTTCACCTCTCACTACTGCGAGAGGGGTGAAACCCCCTCCCCCTGTTTACCATCTACCTTTCACTACTACACCTTCCTCTTCCACTAAGAAGAGGAAGAGAGCTTCCCCCCAGAGGGATGTTGGAGAGCCGTCGGGTTCTCAACAGGCTAGGACGACCACTGTCACGCCCCCGCCTGTCACCACCACCACTCCCCCTCCTGAGTCGGTTTTTTCGGCTAATTTTGTTTGTCCTCCCCTGTTTGAGGCGTCTGAGGTCATGGACCAAGGGCGTCGTGATGCTTTGCTACTTGATATGCGCAAGGATATAGCACAGATGCGACGGGATCAGGCCTTGGCCTTGTTCCCTATCTATGAGGACCATATCCGCAGAGGACGTCCTATTCCAGATGGATGGCCTCACCCCTCGTTCTACAGATCCCCAGAGGGTGGGTATCCTTCACCATCTTCTTCTTCCTCTTCTTCTGGAGATGAAGAGGACGAGACGCCGGCACATAGAGCCACGAGGGAGCGCGCGAAGTTGGCAGCTAGGAGGCTATCTCAGGAGGAGGAGAGGGACCCGACGTATAGGGTGGAGACGGAGGAGACTGCTGGGAGGAGGTGATGTTAGCTCCCCAGTTTGATGGTGGTTTGGAGAAGCTGTTGTTTTGTGAGTTTTTCTGTCTATTTTTTCCATGATTTGTATATATTTCATCCCTTAGGAACATGAATTAGGTTGTGTTTCCCTTTCCCTTATATGCTGTTGTGCTGTAGCCAATGAGGACATTGTCTGTTTTGGTTTGGGGAGGTGTTTTGCATCCTTTTGCGTCTGCATTTGCATCTGTATTGCATTCACGTTTACAATTCATGTTAATTAGAAAAAATTTGAAAAAATCAAACATATCACGTTTATTTTTGCATATAGTCGAGTCGGATTGGAGTCTTGTTCGTGATGAAATTGCACTACAAGTCTATTTTATGCTATTCCTTGCACTGTTCTTGACTTACTTAGTAAAATCGAAGTAGTGAACTATTGAATTTTGTCTTGGAATTTAAATCTGACTATTATACTTGACTCAACATTTTGGCAAACTACTTATATATTCTGAGTTTTAGAGCCTATAACTGGTGACATTTATGACCAGTTCATCTAGGAATGAGAGTAGTTACTCCCCACATCTCGTGTCATTTGCTTGTATATGAACTTTGATTTCTTATTGGATGCACGCATTAGGTTTGTGGTCGGTATTACGTGTTTTGAGAATATTTGCATCTCCCTTTTCCTCATTTTACCTCATTAACTCCACATAAAGCCATATCTACCTGTTGCCCTTAACTAAATTCTAAATTGAGCCTACCTTTGCCGAGCTAGTTTAGTAGTCGAGGTATATTTTACTGTTGTGTCAGTTTTTGACTCGTTTTCATTGATTGGAGTGGGTATTTGCGAGAAAAAGAGGAGAAGTGATGAATAGTACCTCGATCGAGCAGCTTTTAGCTCGATCGAGCAGATGTTGCTGTATTTTACCTCGATCGAGTGACTTATTTCACTCGATCGAGGGGTTTTTCCCTCGATCAGCCAAGAAAGAAAAAAAAAATGAAAAATGAAAAAAATATAATGAGAAAAAATAATTGGCTGAAGTTTTTGTTATTTACACCTCCTATGCTTATTATTATTTGTCGAGGTGTTTTATGGGATTTGTGTTGTATATGCCTAGATATGTTAAGGCATCGAGCTTAGTTTTTGATAGTTGGAAGAATGGAACGAGTTCTATTACGGTCTTGTTAGGAACTAGCTTGGCTATTTACCCTCACATTTCCATTAATTGTTTTGCCCCTTCTTACCAATTAGCCTCACATATCCATATTTTTTGCAAATGTTCGGCACGTGATAGTCCTTGAACGGTGGTTATGCGTGTGTACGGTGCTTGAATCATCTTTCATATTAGTTAGCGATGCATGTTGTGTCGGTCGTAGTCTAGGTGAGTGACTATATTTTCTTCTCTCTTTCTTATACATATTTACTTACCATTTGCTTGTTGAGAGAAGAGTGACCCGTGAGAGTCCAAATTTGGTTGAGTCTTGCAGGGTCGAAAGTCTAATTTATTTCCAAGATTGTATAAATTCGTTCACTTTCGTATTAAGCTTTGTAGCGATTGAATGAGTGCATTAAACGGTTTAGCATTGACTTGTAGCTAGCTCTGAGACTTGCTCCATTCCCCTAGGTTCATTTAGTTCCATATATCTGCATTTAGTTTGCTTGAGGACAAGCAAAGGTTTGGTTTGGGGAAGTTTGATGCGTGTATTTTATATAGACTTTTTAGTCCATTTATGCACTCATTTCTATGTCATTTAGGTGATATTATGTCACTATATGCCCCTATTTGGCTACTTTGTACTTTCATGACCATTTTGTAGGTACAAGCTGCGTAGTAGCGGAAACCGAGCCAAAACAGTCCACTTTGCATGCATTTAGGAGAATGGAAGGAACGGAACAGAAGCTCTTGCATGGGAAAGCATGAAACCGCTCACAATCAAGTCCAAAGCCACGACCAACACTATATGCTAGGCCAGAGGACCTCGACCGACCATATCTTTGGTCGATCGAGGGGAGTACTGATGAAGAAGACTCGATCGAGTGAGTCTCTACTCGATCGAGAGGATTTGTTGCTAGAGAAGACCTCGATCGAGCTGTCATCTGCTCGATCGAGGGGTAGCTGTTGAAGAATTGGTCGATCGAGAGGATGAAGTCCTCGATCGACTGATATTCTCGAATAAAGGCCTCGATCGAAGGGGATTTTCCCTCGATCGAGTGAAATCTGTCACGGGCCTTAAGTCCGTACACTAATTAGGTTAGAAGTCGTGTTATGCATTATATAAGACTCTTAGTTCGTCATTAAGGGATTATCGACTACTTAGCAGACACTTATCATTCACCATTAGTTTCTGAATTTTCTTAATCTTTAAGTTTACATTCGGGTTTATTATCGACGCGGATTTAATCTTTACGCCGGATTTGCTAAGATTGTAAACTCTTTTCTCTCCTTTATTCTTAATCTAATTTGTTCTAGTCTTAATTACTGTTTTACCTTTCTTAATTGCTGCGTTATTGTACATGTTCTTTATGCTTGTTAATTACGATTATATCATGTCTAATGTCATATATTCAATCGTCTTTATTGCTAGCATCATTAATAGTATGAGTAGCTAATTCCCTTATATGTTAGGATGAGGAAAACTGTAATAAAGGCATGATAGGATAAAGTATATTAGTTAATCTTGAATATGAGAATCAATCTAAGCAATATAATTGAGGTTAGTCGAATGAGTGCACGCAGGAGACTAGCTAGGTAGTTAACCCCGACCTGGATCGAGAGATTGGAAGGGAAAGGTTTGCTTAGAATTGATAGGTGACTCCTAAGAGGGCGAGAGTTAATTAGGAAAATCCCTAGGGTGGTTTGAGACCGAGAGGAGAAAACAATTGCCCTTCTCATTGATAGATCGACTGACTTAGTTGACCCGTAGATGCCGATATTGCAGTAGATCGAATCCTAGCATGTTTTTTCCTTTATCTGATTTATTTCGTGTTAACCTCTACCTTTATTTCTCTTCCCTTAAATCTTATTTAGTTTAGTTTAAAACCAAATCAAAAACCCCCAGACTGTACTGACAGACTTAGATTACAGTTAGTTAATTTCCTCCCTGTGGAGATCGACCCTACTTCCGCTATCTTCTTTAGTTAGCAGACTTAGGCTTTTATTTTTGGTGTATAATGACTCGCATCAATAGGAATGCACTTGATTTGAATACAGGTGGCACCGTCCCGACACGTAGCGTTATGGAGGGTGGCCAATTGGATGAGGGTTATAGCCATTGACACGCTCGTACGTGGTCGGGATCGACATGTATGAATTCTCGTTCCTTGTTCATTTTGTTGTATTTTGTTGAAATGTGACATTTCTTTGTAGGGAGCCTTGGAGCGTGAGCTGACATAGTCTCGGGAAGAAGACAACTTCTTTGTTGAGGAAGCGAGAGGACAGAGACACCGAGATTGTTGTTCTCGAGGTTCTAGCTGAGCTTGGTTATGAGGATTAGTTATCTTTTGCTGCTTTGCTGTTGGTTTGCATTTTTGGCTCTGTTTTTGCACATTTTGGATTTTGTCTATGGCGAGAGCCCCCAGTTTTGGATTTTGGACTTTGTTTTGGATTTTTAATTTGGATTCTGGATTTTGGATTTGCTTTTGGGTTTGGCTTTGGCAGTTGGCCTTGCCTTTTGGCTTTGGCTTTGGCTTTGGCTTTGGCTTTGGCTTTGGCTTTGGTTTTGGCTTTTTGTTTTGGGCGAGAGCCCCCAAATTTGGATTCTGGATTTTGAATTTGCTTGTGAGCCCCAGTTTCTGAGTTTTTTTATTTGGGCGAGAGCCCCCAGATTTGGACTTTGACTCTGTCTTGGGCGAGAGCCCCCAGCTTGATGTACATGCCTCTTTTGGTTGTATTTGATGTCCTGAATGTTTCTATTGCTTGAATGTTTTCTGTCCCTGTAGGTTAGTCTGAAAACAAAACAGGTTTGGTAGACGACGGTTTTGTCGTCATGCTGCCGAAAATCACATCCCATAGAAATCACACGAATTACATATTTGCATGTTGGTGGCCTAAACTGACACAAAACGAAATATTGGATTGAAAAACGCGGTTTTGTAAAAGAAGAAATGTATATTTGTTGAAAATGTGGAAAGAGTTTGAAAGAATGGAAAGAGGAGTGAAATGAGTCTCCTGAATAAGTGTGCTCATTTGGCCGCAATGTCGATTTTTGTCTCGAACCCGACGAGGATTAGGAAATCCAGGATTGAAATCATTCTCAAGGCTGTCTTGGCACATGCTCATGCTTGCCATGGTGAGAAGCTGAGGATTTAGTCTATTTTGACGACATGGGATATCCAAATGTCAAAATGCAAGAGCATAGTGACGTTCAATCTTAATTGGCCAGGGGCTGGTTTTATTTCGTGTCGCACGAGCGGCACACGGGCTAAGCTAGGCGCGTTACTTTGTTTGTTCTTCGGAATTTGGATGAGTTCTGCCCTTTTTACATTAACATGCTTTGCCTATTACGCGAAACTAATATTATAGAAACAAAATACTTTTGTGACCGTATAAGCTTAGTGTACATCTGTCGAATTCTTAGATGCTAAACGAGGGTGATAAGAAATGGAAGGAGTGAGAGGTTCAATGGTGTTAGAAGACACTGGAGATATGTGTTATCTCTCTCACTCACCTAGATGAATGAAAGGATCGTCCCAAACGGCATGGAGACAAAGTAACTGTGAGTTGATTCACCTGAAATCTGAAAAGATGACTACTTGAGATATTTTGTTTTGTTTGTGATTTTTTACTAGAGAGACTTTTTTTTTTTGACACTTTGCTGGATTGTTTTTTTATTTGAAGTCGTCGTTGGGCTGTTTTTGGTTTGAAGGTCGTTGTTGGACTGTTTTTGTGTGGAAGTCGTCGTTGAATTGTTTTTGGTTTCTCGACACTTTGTTGGATTGAGTGGATTTGTTTTTTATTTGAGTTTTGTTTGATTGGAATTTTTCTTCTCTTTTTTAGTTTTTTAGTTTTTTTTTTCTTGGATTTGGATTTATCCGACTTTGGTTTGTCTTGTCTCGTGAATTTTTGAATCTTTGAGACTTTTGCTTTGGGGTTGGTTGGGATGTGTTTTTTTGTTTTGGATTTAATTTGTGAGAGTTTAGGCACGATTGCACTAAAGATATGTTCTGATCCTCTGGCGGGGTATCAAAATGTTTGGCATAGGATGCAATTTCTGGAAGTCATACAGGATCTGACGAATCGGGTAGAAAGATGGGATCTCCAAACCTAAAAGGTCACCTAGAGACACGGCGATCAAGGAATTTTCACACCATAAGATATGGACTTATTCTAAGAGGTCGAGTGACCTACACTAAAGAGATACGACCTACAGTATTTCAAGTCAATTTACTAGTTAAGGGTAAAAAGTAGAATAAGTGACCAATAAAAAGTACACGTGCTCATTTGTAACTCAAAGAGGACTAGAATTGTCCTATTTATTTATAATGCTAAAATTGTGAATACAAACGGTTGTTGGGGTATACCCCAAGCTACTGTTATTATTTGACACTAAGCTAGGAGAAATAGAGGGATAAGGTGACAGCAAGAGAAGACTCTCTAGGGACTTCGCTAGACTCAAACTCGGACTCAGACTCCGATTCCGATTCTGATTTGAGTCTGTCGTCTTCTGGTTCTTTCTTGAACGTCTCCTTTTCACTTTCCAACATATGGATTTCTGCTTTGACTGGGGAGATGAGGTCTGAACAATTCAAGGTGGATTCTTCATTTGTAATCGTTAGAACTTCAAAAGATTGTTAGCCTTGCTCCCATGAGGGATGGGTAGACGACCATCCTCACTCATATCTTGAATGACATGTTTCAACTTGTAGCATTGGTCTGTATCGTGTCCTTTGCCTCTATGATATTCGCAGTAAGCGTCTCCATCCCAGAACCTACCTTTCTTTTCCGGGTCAGGTGTAGGTCCTATAGGTTGATTTTTTCCTTGTTGTATCAATCTTTCCAAGGCATTGGAATATATGTCGCCAAGGTTGGTGGATTTCCTTTGAGGGTTGCTCTTCTTGGATGATTCGATAGATTTGATCTTATCAGGTTTGTTGGTGGAGCCGTAAGAACGACTCGTTGAGCCTTGATACCCACGACCTACCGTTTTGGACAAGAGTCCTTTTCGGATATCGTCTTCACTTCTTGTTCCTAGCGCAGTCAAGTCTTTGGAAGACCTTATATTTTGGTATCTCAGATGGTTTGAATAAACGGGCTTAGGATGTCCACGAATTTCTCTACTAGAGTAGCTTCATCTGGATGTTCAACAAGTTGTGCGCTAGTTAGAGCAAGGTCTAGAATGCAAAGAGAGAGAAAGAAGGGGCGGAACACTCGCGTGCCTGAAAGTGTGCACAAACCTCTCCTTATATAGGGAGAAATCCGAAGAGTTTTGGAATAACTTAAACACGGAAAGAAATCTAGAAAATATTCCGGAAACAGGCAAAACGAGCTGGGGAAGAGGCACAGTAGGCACTACGACTCTTAGAAGAGGTGCAACGCCTGCTGCGTCATTTCGCAAGCAGTTTCCTACTTTGAAAGAAAGATTTCCGCGTTTCTTTTATGGAATTGCGGTAGATTTCGAATTCTTTTCTAAATAAAATACGGATATATTTTACCGAGAAATATATGTTTTGAAACATTATAATATCCGGAATATTCTCGAGCGTTCAGGCACGATTTTAAAAGACGGTTTATAGAAAATGAAGCGGTTTTTGACCCGGACTCAAAATGACTCTAATGACTGTCAAAACGACCATATCGACACGTAGATGATGACCAAGGGGTAGACACAAGTGTTTGAGCTATCACTTGACGACAACCTTATGAACTGTCATAAATCGTTTTGCATACCAAACATGCGGCCCAATCATCACTGGGTGGTTGGCGGAAGGTGTAGATTCGAGGTATCTACACGTGGTCCCACAAGTAGCAGTTGAGTATTCACAAAGCAAGGCAAAGAAGATCCGAGAAGATTGAAAAAGACTTGCCCGTTTCTTTAGAGGGAAGCCAAGAGGTCCTTAGAGGGAATAAGAAAAGAAAAAACGAAGGAGCAAGGAAGAACTGCAGCATCCCGATCGGGACACAACCCGACTTCTGTCCATTCTGGTCGAGACGAGTTTGGAGGCCCAAAAAATTTACAAGTCTGTTACCTCCCTTCTTGAAGACTTATATATAACATATTTATGTAATTAGAAGGGCATGAAACCTAATATTTGCTAACTAAGGGATGATCTATATTACCCGCTACATCTATTATACTTATGTTCATTTGTGTTGGTATATTCTTTAATCCTGTATTATTTGTTTTATTAATCTTTGCTCAATCTTGTTATTTCCATTGATAATTGTTTAGATATGATGTTTGTGTTTGAATCTATGTTTAATCTCTTTCATATTGTTGTAGTTAGTCTATCTATGTGTGATGAGTAATCTTATACTAGGGTTGTAAGGGGATTATGAATGTTAGTCTAAGGGATAACCTATAATGTTAAGTGGTGGATTAGCTTTTGTCTTATTTCAAAGTCTTGCACACACTACTACAAAAATGGCCAAAGGAACTACTAATAACAAACCGGTTTGATTTTCAAACTGGTCTCTTAATATAAGAAACCGCTAATTTAACAAACCTGCTCTCATAGAATTGGTAATAATAAACCGGTTTTGTTTTTAAACCGGTCTCTTAATATAAGATACCGTTGATTTAATGAAACCGGTCTCATAAAATTCACAATAAAAATTGGTTAAAAAAAAACTGGTCTCTTAAGTCTCCTAATAATAGAACCACACACAACCCTAAGACCCTCACCCACTATCTTCCTAATTAATAACTTGCGTCATTCACTTTGCTGACTATTGGAAATGTCAACACAAATATCTAACCTATTCATTAATTAATAATTAATTGCCGCCAATTTCCTTCCACTATTATCAGTTTGCTATCTACTCACCGCCAAGTCTGCATGTATCTAAGTTATTCTCGATTGTCTCATACGTTAATCATCGGTGCGGCCACCTGAGTGAATCAGTGTAACTCAACAACAGCGCGACCACCCTTATCGCACAACATCCACTTTTAGGTTTGATTATTTTCTCCTCTTACGTGAATCATGATTATTCGCTTACTACTTTGAATCTATGTGTGACTATATATAATCGATTTATTGCTCATAAACAATTGGTGACATTATTTATTTGGGTTAATGGATTAAGTTCCTATTCTGTTTCTTCAAATTCAATTTTCGGTTCTTACCTAGTCATGATATTGATTTAATAGGTTAATTGATTCTATCCTTGCTAAACTATTCTAATCGCTCGCAAGTCGTTTGAAGCTAAATATTTTTGTGTGTGCAATATAGTCCGTAGAATAGTTTTCGAAATACTTCTTAATTGCTTCTTAGTTATCATTGAGAAGTTGTTCAAAAGTTTACACAAAAGTTCATTTGCTTGCAAAGTAATTGCTGTTAATTTGGTTGATTGTAATGGGCTAATGGCTAGTTGATTTGGTTGATTGGGTTGCAAAATAAGAACACTATAAATGAGGATGAACGTACTTATAGCCAACTTTTATTCATCATAAACTAAGGGTGTTTCATGAGATTTAAAATAAGGTGCTACATACTCACTTGCCAGAGAAAAATATAGCTATAAATACTCCGCGAAAAAATGAGAAAGAAGGTATCTTTTAGTGTGAACAAGTATGATTAAACATGTGCAGTAAATATTAGTGATTTTGCATAAATCCAAGTGCTACTATTGCAACATCACAAATTCTCATTCAAGAAGGAAATTATCCGTCTTAAGCTTAAGACGGGTCAAATAGATACTAAATCACCCACTTGTTGCTTAGAAAATAACAAAAGGTTTGTCTATATAACCACATGGTGGTAATATGTGACCCGTCTTAAACTTAAGACAGATGGTGCCCGTCTAAAGAGAGCCTTACCGTAGCAACATAGACGGCGATAATTACTTTAGACTGATAAAATTTGGATTATTAACAAACAAAACATCACTGACTGACAAGTAATAAGCATCGTCACTAACTGACCAGTTGAGACATTTTACGAACTTTGTAATCAAACACGCAATACAGTTTACATGGTTTGTATGAGGTTGTAGCCTTGTTAAACTGTAAGACTAAAAAAAACCTAGATCAGTAAGCTAGAAATTAAAAACTAAAAAAAGGATGAAGTGATAATAGAAAACAAAAAAATGATTTAACATGGGTTTATTTGTTAAATATAAAATTAACATTCGCATCATTTATTGATCAACAACCGGTGTTATTGGTATAACATTTGACATCGGTTGTACAAGGCAACATGCTAAAAGTTTAAATTAACAGGGTTAGTTTGTGAATAGCATCTTTGGCATCAGTTTTGTTTATACAACTGATGCTAATGGTAATATATTTTAGTTCGTGCCTATATATATGAGTATTGTGCACTTGATTAGTATATATATTACTTTAGTTTATATACTTGATAAGTATATATATACTAGTGTAGTTTATAACTAGTATAATGTTAGATTGGTATCAATTTGAAAATTCTTGATTGTATATACTATACTAGTATAACCTCATGCTATCTTAAACTATTATGGTTAGCTTTAATCTATTAGACTTAGTTAAAAAAAATAGTAAATTAATTAATGCGATATTGTGAAAAATTAACCTTTGAAACTTGTCAGAACTACTTAGAATTTAGAATAAGCTCAACAAAATTAATCTAATGTGTTTCTGTAGACATGGATCGGAGTTGGATATCAACATCAAAACCAGGTGACCCTGAGCATATAGCTGGTGTAAATCAATTTATTGATTTTGCTGTTAAGAACTCTAGAGGTCGTACAAGGTTGTCTTGTCCTTGCTTTAAATGCCATAATTTTCTGCATAAAAGAGTTGATGAAATACTTAATCATTTGAGCAAAACAGCTTTCGATAGAACATATAGTACTTAGATTTGGCATGGGGAAGATAAGGAAGAAAATGTTCGGACTAGTATGCCCGAAGTTCATACAAGTAATGAGGTGATAGGATAGAGGATATGTTAAGAGAAGTTCAAGGAAATTTTGATGAAAACCCGGCTGCATTCGAGTCATTGTTAACTGATTCTGAAAAGCCCTTATACCCAGGCTGCGAAAAAAATACAAGACTGTCAAGTGTACTTAAATTATATAATTTGAAGGCAACCCATGGTCTGAGTGATACGGGTTTTACAGCATTACTTGAAGTAGTGAAAGATATGCTTCCAAGTGATAATGTTCTCCCGAGTAGAACATACGAGGCAAAAAATATAGTGTGCTCAATGAGCTTTCTTTATCAAAAAATTCATGTTTGCTGTAACGATTGTATATTATATCATGATGAATATCTATCATTAAAGAACTTCCCAACATGTAATGTCTCACGGTATAAAAAAAGGAAGGAACGCCGGCTAAAGTCTTGTGGTACTTTTCTATTATACCAAAATTTGAACGTCTTTTTTCAAATGCAAGCGATGCAGAAAATTTGACATGGCATCATAATGGCAGAATTAAGGATGGTAAACGTAGAAACCCAGCTGACTCCCCACAATGGAGGTTTATTGATGGAAAATTTCCCGAGTTTTGTAAAGAAAATTGAAACTTACTCCTTGCATTGTCTACATATGGTATGAATCCATTTCGTTCTCTTAGTGCAACCTATAGTACTTGGTCGGTCTTTCTGGTTACGTACAACCCGCCTCCTTAGCTATGCATGAAAACAAAGTTCATGATGCTTTCCTTGTTAATTTCTGGCCTTAAACAACACGGAAATGACATCGACGTGTACTTATCCCCCCTTATAAATGATTTGAAGATGTTATGGGATACGGGTGTAGAAGTTTATGATGCATATCGAAATGAGTCATTTAACCTTAGAGCAATGTTGTTTTGCACTATACAAGATTATCCAGTATACGGTAATTTATCTGGGTATACCGTTAAGGGAAAAGCACTGTAACAACCCGAAATATACCCGATTTTTCTAGTAAAAATATTTACTAACACTTTTCAGTAGAACTTAAGTTTTTAAAATAGGAATTTTTGTTCCGAGTCTTATTTTGAAATTCCGCGTTCGTATTTGGAATTTTTGCGGGATTCCATGAAAAGACCGTTTTTAGTCATCTTTGACTTTTCTTGACTTTTAAGTCGTCTTTGACTTTTCCTTGACTTTTTTAAAGTCGTCATTGACTTTTTCTTGACTTTTAAGTCGTCCTAAACTTTTCTTGACTTTTAAGCCATCTTCGACTTTTCTCGACTTTTCAGTCAACTTTGACTTCCGTTGACTTTTCCCGACTAGCTCATAATAGTCTGAAGACCGAATTTTATTTAAAAAAAATAATATTTTTGATTTATTTTTATTTAGATTATTAAGATTTATCAT
>JAIUZE010016113.1:0-29699 GCA_022085475.1 Heliosperma pusillum | reverse complement strand
CAATGGTCACCCTTCTCTCCAGAAATGGATCAATTATGTGAGGTTGGCGTCGCCGGAATAGAAGGTTCGACGACAAAAAAATCGGTTGCTGCTGGTGTTCGTCGGTGGTCCAATTAGCTATGGCGGTGGAAAGGGAAGGAAAAATGGAGGACGTGGTGACCGAAGATAGGCGCCAAAGAAGGAAATGCGTTGCCACTGGTCGTCGGTGGGTCGCCGGCGTTGTTTGATCTCGTCGGCGGCGGCTGCAGCAAGTAAGGATGAGTGAGGAGAGAGGAGAGAGGAGAGAGGAGAGTAGAGGGAGGTCCAGGTGGGGTACGTGGGTAGGGAATATGAAAGAAAAGGGTGAAGTTTGAAATTGTTAAGTTTTGCGAAGTTTGACTAACAGCGCATATCAGCTTGGTTCGTACGGTTCGTATTGAACTTTAGTTCGCACGGGATCCCGCCCCTATATATATATATATAGACTCAAGATCCGGTGGAAACAACCACTCGGTGGAAAAAGTGGAAATGTACTACAAGCCAAATTGTATACATATTTGCGGTGGGACAACTGAATACCCATGGGCTATGACAAACTGAATACCAATAATACGAAACCTATAAAACTACTCAATCAGGCCAATTTTCTCGTCTATCTCTACATCTCCTTTCTCTCTCTAAACTCCAGAAAAACACCCTAATTCACTTGTGATATTCATAAAACGACTACTCAATCAGCCAAATTTTGAAATTAATTGCATGTAATTGATGTATTTTTATTCGAATTTTGCGTAACTACACGTTTGATTTGATTTGTGACTATCGAATTAGACTGATTTGGTTTGTTTGATTTGTTGTTTGTTGATAACAGAAGGATCATGGAGATTGAAAGTTCAGATGCTTTGATATCAACTACTGATGCAATTGTTCAATCTACTGACACCATTACCGAACAATCGGCTTCCGAATTAGGTATGTATCTCATGATCGTTGATTATTTCTATAAAAAATAGAGGTGTGTTATTTTATCGTTTCTGATTTGATTGTGTTGATCGATTTTTGGTTATTGATCAATTCATTGTTGTTTTTCGTATTTGATGTGTGTACCTAATGCTATGATTGTTGCGTCTTCATTAATTATTTATTCTGGGTCAATCTTATTAATTTTTGTGTATCTAGGAATACGGGGTTGTGTATATATAATTGTTATTTTTGTTGTTTTTCGTATTTGATGTGTGTACCTAATGCTATGATTGTTGCGTCTTCATTAATTATTTATTCTGGGTCAATCTTATTAATTTTTGTGTATCTAGGAATACGGGGTTGTGTATATATAATTGTTATTTTTGTTGTTTTTTGTATTTGATGTGTGTACCTAATGCTATGATTGTTGGGTCTTCAATAATTATTTATGTTGAGTCAATCTTATTTATTTTTGTGTACCTAGGAATACGGGGTTGTGTATATATAATTGTTATTTTGGTTGTTTTTCGTATTTGATGTGTGTACCTCATGCTATGATTGTTGGGTCTTCAATAATTATTTATGTTGAGTCGATATTAGTAATTTTCATGTATCTAGGGCAATGGTATGTTCCGGGTTGGTGTACCTAGAAATACAAATGATGCATGCCATTTATTTTTAAACCTTTAGTTATTGTGTTATTTTTATTGCAAATATTGTGCTAGTTATGGCGACACCACCCATCAGGCATAACTATAAGGAAAGGATTCCTGTTTGTGCACCCAATCTGAGGCCTGCTCTGGGAATGAGTTTTGATGAATTGAAAAAGGGAATACAGTTCTACAAAACATATGTTGCCAATGCCGGTTTTAAAATGAGACTATCAAACCAAAGGGTCGTAGATGATGTGGTTATTACTAAGTATTGTTTGTGTAGCAAGGCTGGAGAAAGCGCGAACAAAGGAAAGGTAAAAATAAGGCAGAAAACTAGAATTTCGTGTCGTGCGAGAATTTTTCTTAAAAGAAACGATGCCGGGCATTATGTGATTGTTGACTTTCATGAGGGACATGCACACCTTCTTTTTACCCCAACCACGGCAGTACATTTGTCATATTCGAGGCAACTAACTTCCGTACATAAAAGTATGATTGTGGACAACTCGAAAGTGAATAAAGGTCCTGTACAGACTTATAGAATGTTTAAGGAATACGTGAAAGGTTACAACAACATAGGAGCATTATTAGAGGACTTTAAGAATTATTGGAGAGATGTTAAAAAGTTTATCAAGGCGTATGATGCTCAGATGATGATTGAAAACTTTATGCAGAAAAAAGCCATGTGTCCCTCCTTTTTCTTTGATTTTGAGGTCGATGAAAGCGGACGTCTATCTAGAGTTTTTTGGGCCGACCCTATATCAATAAAAAACTACAGCCTTTTTGGTGATATGACGTCATTTGACACGACCTTTAACATGAACACATATAAGATGATTTTTGCACCTTTTACTGGGGTAGACCATCATAAAAAATGTGTTACCTTTGGAGCTGGCCTTTTAAGAAATGAGTCGGAAGAAGGTTTTACCTGGCTGTTTAGTTCGTTTTTGAAAGCAATGAGTGATAAGTATCCTGTGTGCATAATTACTGACCAAGATTTAGGAATAAAAAAGGGAGTCCGGAACGTTTTTGGTGACAAAACGCAACACCGATATTGCATGTGGCACATTATGAAAAAACTTCCTGACAAAGTCAGGGCTACTATCTTCAAAGACACAAATTTTATGAAAGACCTATGTTCATGTGTTTGGGATGAAGACATTGAGCCATCTGAATTTGAGGAACGATGGGGTTCAATCATGACGACATATGATTTAACCGAACATAAGTGGTTAAGTAAGATGTTTAATAAGAGAAGGTATTGGATCCCGGCTTATTTTAGAGGTTTGTTTATGGGTGGGTTAATGAGAACTACCTCTAGGTCGGAGTCGGAAAATAGTTTTTTCGGAAATTTCATGAATCCAAACTTAACACTTGTGGAGTTTTTGATGAGATTTGAGAGCGCCATGGATGCGCAACGATGGAAACAGTCCAAGTTAATTGCAGATTCAAAAAACACCTTCCCCAATCTGATAACACCCCATCCTTTGGAAAAACACGCTTCCGAGTTCTACACTACACCCGTATTTATTGAACTTCAGGAAGAATGGAAGGTTGCCTGCTTCACATGTGGTGTAAAGGTTATGGGTAATGTTACAAGCGGCAACATACCTGTTGTTGAACGTTCAATAGACCGGGTTTCTTATGTTAGTTTCGATTCTGAAGAGCTAAAATTGAGTTGCTCGTGCAAAAAGTTTGAGAGGCATGGTATGATGTGTCGTCATGCTCTCTATGTGTTGAAAGATCAGGGCTTCGAACAAATCCCCATTCATTATTTGCTAGTCAGATGGAGCAAATATGCGATGAGTGAGCCGCTTACTAATGTACCTAGATCTTTGATTGATGATTGCAATACACTAGACGTCAGAAAAAACAAGATTGGTGTGTTATGGTCCGAGTTGTACTCTTGTGTTACCCTTGCTGAACAAAAACCTGCGTACATAGATGAATTTATGGACCTACTCAAGGGTTTTAAGGACAAGTTGATATTGCAAAGCAATGTATCTGATGGTGAATGCAGCGATACATCTGATCAGACAAAAAGAAAAAACGCTGAGCTTGAGAAACTTTTAGGAACCAAAATACCGGCTGAGGTGGTTGTGTTACCTCCTATCCAATCAAAGACTAAGGGTTCTGGTAAAAGGTTGGTTTCTCAGAAGGATCAAGCTATACAAGAACAAAAGAAACCACGTAGAAAATGTAAAGCTTGTGGCGAATTAGGATTCCATGATAGTCGGAATTGTCCGGGAAGAATATGAAATATCAAAAAGGTAGTTATGTTTATTGAAATGTTTTGCATTTGTTTTTTTTTTTTTTTTTTTGTTTATTATTTTCTTTTCTTTAAAGGAGGTTAAATTGGTACGTTATGTGAAAAATACAACTGGCTAATTGTAATTTGTACTTTTTTCAGACTTTGAGGCTTGGAGGATTGAAGGTTGGAGGCTTATAAGTTTGAAGGCACCTGAATGAAGATGGATGATGACTTCTTCGCGTATTGTTTTATTTTTTTTATTGCTATTTTTAAATAAGTTTCGCACCTAGATGGAAAATTTGTGTACCTAGAGGGGTTCGTTTGTGTATCGATCTCCATAATTTCTAAACATACACATGAAACTTTGGCTTTTGAAATATGAACCTTTGAGGCACAATATATGCTCTAAATCCTATTGGATGATCAGTTGCTAATTGAATTTTGAATGGTCAGCTTTACTATTTCAAGATTACAATGTAAAACAACGTAACTACACGGCAGAAATGTGTGTCTAGGTGTGATGTGCATGTACCTAAATTGGCTTTATTGATTTAGAAACATCTGAAGGTAAGCTTGTGTTCTTGAAGCTACGACGAAATTAAAAAATATGGAGTACTTATGGTGGAATATATGCTCTAAATCCTCTTGAATGATCAGTTGTTAATTGAATTTTAAATGGTCGGCTTTAATATTTCGAGATTACAATGTAGTCAAACCTCTCAAACATTTTGAACAAACCCGTTACTATACACATAAATAAATAAAAAACAACCATGTAGACAGAGAGATTAAGAACTAATATCCCATTATCTTAGTTCCAAATCCAGAATTCAACGTATTTGTTCCGTTACAAAATATTAAGTAGTCATTAATACATTCGCAAGCTTCTACAATTTGCAAAGTATTCCTTCAGATGATACAACAAACTACGTAGGACAGTCTTTCAAATTTCCCAACGAGAGAGTCGCAAGATACCGAAAACGTTATTACTCAATTGTTGATGACGACGTAGGCTGATTTATGTGCTGAAGAAAGCTGCGATGACCTACCTCCAAAGAACCTGTTTAAAAAACCTGCAAGACATAAATAAAAGTTTTATTATGGTAAAAAATGAATAAAGCCTTCACTGGAGGGGAAGTACATATAATAGCCAGCAAGAAACTATATATTAATGACAAACATACCTACAAATGGATTAAACGTATCTATAACAAATTACGACGTACCGAGTGGCCAATTAGGGTCTTAAACTGTAAACCATTTAACATCAACATGAAACCAAACGGAAGGGTAAAAAAGAACCCTTCCAAGGGGAACTGGTGAATCCAATACAGTATCCCAAATAATAGTTTAGCACCATGCTATCCCAAATGGCTCATTACATTAAGGAGCGTACCTACAACACTAACTAAACATACCAAGGAGCGATCATAACGCACCTAGTGGCCAAATAGGGATCCTAAACCGTAAACTCAAGGGCATGGCTATAATTAAAGGAATTATTACCTTATTAAACCAATAAAACAGAATTTAACTTAGAAACCTGAACCATGATTATTAAGAAACGGAAAGTCATTGGGATGGTAACAAAAAAAAGGTAATAATAATAATAGTGATTACCTTCCTCATGTTTTCTTCCCATCGTAACAGCTTTAATGCGACCTTCCTCCTATATGCGACAATGTCCTACACAAGTAAGACATAATTGATGAGAATATGTTTTATTACTAAGACCACCAACATTTATAAAAAGGAGATAAGTAGAAAGAATAATTTAAAACCTTATAGTGATTTTTATCGGTCCACAAAGACTTGTTACGTCCAGCTTCTAACCATTTAAGTACATAAACGCCACAGTCAAACCTATCAAACATTTTGAACAAACCCATTACTATACACATAAATAAATAATACAAATGATTGTAGACAAGAAGAGTTTACTAGATAGTATCAAGCAAAATTACACGTTTGTTTGAATCGGGACAGATATAGCTTCTATCAAATATAGTGGTACCGCTTTGAATCTCTCAAACCCTTTCGAACGAACTAGGATCTCTATGACATTGCTTACCTTCAAATAGACAAGACATATGAAGTTAAAAACTTTATTTAGTAGATTGAAGACACATGTTATAGATTAGGTGGTCTTATTAACATACCACATCTGCTACAAAATTCATTTCGTCTTCAGGATTGTTGGAAGGCAATGAGTTCAGTAAGTAAGTCTTCTCCGTCTCCAGGTCGCACACACATAAGAACCAATGATCATCACGAATAAGAGGGATAAACATGGTGTAGTGTAGGATTGATGTAATGTAGGGATGTCGATCTCAGGGACGGTTGGTGTTCAATATTGATCTAAAAGTCTACTCAAAGTCTCTTGCAAGTCACAAGCGATTTGGGTTTGGGTTTGTTGGCTACACTAATTAACAACAATTAAAAGCAAATAAAAACAACAAAAAGAGTCTAAGGCTAAAAAGGTTGGATTTTTATCAAATAAGAGGGAAGACTAGGGTGAGTGGGTTCATATGGGTAGTAAAGTCGAGTGCAGGGGTCGGGTCTAATAGTCGAAAGATCATCCAGTCTAGGAAAGTGAATTGAGGCTTCCGTTCTTACAATTCCTCCTCAAACCGACTCTAACTAGCTATCGCGTCACTAGATACGGCTTGCCAAAACTAGCGGTTCTACGAAAGACCACGACTTTCGATCTTATGGCATTCGAAACAAACGAAAGATTCATGCAAACTCAAGTAAGCATTTCATCAAACATGTTATAAGCATAGCATGGAGACTAGATGATAATCAACTATTAACCCCAACAATAACACATTAAACCATACAAGAACCCATAATCCCCCACATTACCCTAGCAAGATTTCTACTCACTCATACTTGAGGGAAATTCAACATTTACTAAAGATTGTAAGAGGAAATCAACAACAACATTAAACATTTCTAATTAACAATAAGTAGATAACAATAATCGAAATGAAAACTTAATTAAAGGCAGGATTAAGTAGAGAAATTATACCCACTTGGAGAAAGATTAGAACTTTGATATAAATACAAAGATTTCGTCACAAATCTTTGAATATAACCCAAGTTCATACACTAAACCAAGTTGAAATCACTAATTAACCGACTAATTTGCTTAATTAAGGAAGATTAATACAAGATTAAAACTAATTCTATGGAAGTTCAGATCTAGGGTTTCGTGCCCTTTAATTACATGAGAGGGTCTATTTATAGGTTTACAAAATGAAGGGAAGATGGGCCTCGAGAAGCTTCATGGACTGGTACACTCACGACCGTGAAATGGGTTTCACGGTCGTGAAACACGTCTCACGACCGTGAAACTCCAAGTCACGGTCGTGAGGAAATTGGCAGAATGAAGGTCAAGTTTCACTGACAAGTCACGACCGTGAAGTGCCATTTCACGACCGTGACAAAGGTTTCACGACCGTGAGATGAGTTTCACGGCCGTGAAACCAAATCCACGATTTTCTTCCTTTTTGGCAAAGCATCTCACGACCGTGAGATGCATTTCACGACCGTGAGATGCTCCTTCTCCTTCTTCCTTCACTTGACTTTGTTGTTTCCTTCTCGGTTTCGCTTGCCTTGACTCGGGAGGGCTTTGGCGAGTCGAGTAGGGCCCCCAAGGGTATGTGGGCCCCCCTAGGTGTGCCGTGGGTCCTCCGAATGATTCACCTTCTTCTTTCGCCTGATCAAAAGTAGGTAGAAATCGCCTCAATTGACGGTTTACCTACAAAAACACGATAAAAGCAAGAAATATGCTAGAAGAAGGTGAAACACGTAGAAACGCTCCTAGGGAGCGTTAAAGGCAAACAAATTGAGGTGAAAAGGGGTGAAAATGTGGAGTGAAATGACACTATATCAAATCTCCCCAAACCAAACCCTTACTCGTCCCGAGTAAGGATGAACAATAGTTAAGACCCTTAATTAACTATGCTAAACCTAACCGGTACAAGGCAATTGACGGGCCTTGCTCCGTCCCTTCAACTCACAACAAGGTATCCATGAGGTAGGACACCTTCTTGTAAGGCAAGTGGGGTCTTGCCAAAACTTCGATGCATTCAAGACAATAAAGCACACAAAACAAAGGAGAATGCATCTACAAAAGCAAATGGCAACATGCCTCATCCATGTGCCGGGATTCATCTAAAATGGAAAAATTTCAAGCATTCAAATTCCTATGTATTTACTAGTTTTACAAAGAACTATGCCTAGAAAGATAGAAATAAATCACCTCTTTAATGTGTAAAATTAGTATATTCGTTCACGTTTACTAGAAAACTTTGTCAAGGGTGATAAAGGCGGGATGGAAAGTGAGGGCCCCATGGTGTTAGAAGACGCTGTAGAATCGGAATTCCGCCTCTCACCTAAGTGAAAGGAAGGGTCGTCCCCTCTTAGCCATGCAACGTAGGAGTAATCATCAAAAATGTAAGGAAACGAGAATGTTTGAGTTCTTATTTTGTTTCTTTTTCTTTTCTTTTTGTTTTTGATTTTTTTTTTTTTGTGCTTGATTTGGGTGCCTTTTGAGAGCAAGGTGGCCTAGCGAAAGGTGTGCGGCGGAGACCAACAATAGGCAAATCCTCGCCGTAGCGACATCGAGAGCGACCCCATATGTATTGAGGGTACTCTAGAAGAGCCTAGACGTCTCCATATGCACTCCCTAAGCTAGGACTAAGGCAAAAATGCACAAAATTTCAAGCTTTTCTTTTTCTATTATGTTTGAACTCAATTTTTGGACTTTCGATAGAAAATTTTCCTTTTTGTCAAATGTGATGAAATGTGATGATTGGACAATTGCATGGCCTCGAGAGTCACCTAGGAAAGCGTTCACCAAGGAATTTTCACACCATGGGGATGGTCAAGATGATAAATGCAAGCCCTTGACTAGGCTCTAGGAAACGGTGCGAAAGTTATACTAAAAAAACACATTAGGAGGTGTTTCAAAATCTATTTTAATAGGCAAAGTGCTAAGCAAAAAGAGCATCTACAAGGGTCTATTCAAGCTTGATCAATTTCCAAATTAGGCATTCCAAAAAGTTTTCCTAAATGCAACTATATGCCATGATCTAAAATTAAACAACATATATACAAACTAATGCAAATGCTCTAGTGAACTACGTGACAATTAATCTAATGAAACCCCCTAACAGCACATAAGTCACACAACCGCCAATTCATCAAAATCAACATCGCAATCATCAACCATTCCTCCAAACTCCTCATGTGATAAGAAGTAAAGAAAGAAAGAAGGGGAAGAAATAAGAACGATCATACCATGGCGGTCTTCTTAATCCCTTCTATAAGTCTCTTGAGCGATGTGTAGCGGACCTATGTATGGAGGTTAGAAGAAAACATTGCAAATATATACACAAACTAAGATATAAACAAGCTAATTTTTAGGATTTTTCAAATTTTTCAATTTTTTTGGATTTTTTGAATGATTTTAAATGCAAAATAAAACATGAAAAATGAAAATAAAAACTATGAAAATAGTTTCCCATCCCCCACATTGGAACAAACATTGTCCTCAATGTATGAAATAGGATTATTGAAAGCAAAATAAAAACTTGTTTTTGGGATTTTTGATTTTTTTGATGAATATTCACAATATGAACAATATATACAAGATGGTTAGTTATGCAAACGAACTAATCTATATGAAATGCATGAACTAAATAAAAATCCTAAAACTAAATGCAAAATGATATAATACAAGTGCATGATCTAAGTAAATGCAACTAAGCTATATGCTAATCTAGAGTCTCATTGTGGTGGTAAGGTGCATAAATGCAAGCCCCTCATGGGGGTACCTCCCACAGGAAAGTCTAGTGTGCCATATCGGAGTCTCATCGTGGCGGTAAAATGCATAAATGCACGCCCCTCATGGGGGTACCAACCACGGGAAAGTCTAAAAATGACACCTAACTACGTGATGCATGAACTAAGCTAAATGCAAGGTTGTTTGTCAATTTGGATTTTTCATGGGGAGCAAAATATTGGTGTCCGATGGGATGGACACCCGCCTCCAATGTTGCCGAGGCCAACCAATAAAACACACAAATTACAAGTTAGAAAAACGAAATATAACAAATCATAGAGAGGAGAGGAGGAGACAACACACAAAAACAAAAAACCTCTTCAAAAGGTCTCCATCACATCCTCATCCTCATCACCATCACCATCCTCATCATCATCATCTCCACCACCACCACCACCCTCTTCCCTATTCCCCTGGTCGCCCCCGGTCGCGATGCCCCCTCCCCGGTTTCCATGGTCGGGAAACAAAAAATTGGGTTGAGCCCAGCTTGGCATCGAACCGTTAGGGTCAATGTACCCTTGGTTGGCCAGCAAAAAGTAGTTGGGGTAGGAGGCATAATAATTGTTGACCCGGTCTTCATGCATGTTCAGATGCATGTTCTGCATCAGACCGGTTAAGTAGTCGCCCTGGGGGGAGATGGTAGGGTCGGGGTGAACATACCCCTGGTAGTCAAAGGGGTAGGGGGGAATGTTCACGTAACTGGGTGGGGGGTAGGGAAACTGCAAATGTGGCAGGGGGAAAGGGGAAACAGGCGCTGCTACCTGGGGTGCACTTTGACTAGGTATAGGAGCGGGTCGAGGTCGAGGCTGGGAAGACTCTCCCTCCTCCCTAGCACCACTTGAAGCGGCCCGACCACCTGCCATCGTTACTGGCAGCAGGTAGCTGGGTCGCCCCATCATAGTGTTATCCCTAGGGTCGAAGGGTGGGAGTCTATGACAAGGTAGGTAAAAAGGGGTTGCACCCTTAATTACCCAAAGAAAACTCCTATTGGGGTCAAGCCTAATCCAATTCGAGTAGATTAGGGAATTCTCGTCAAGAAGTGTCCCCCCGGTCAAAGCCACGTACCTCCCATCACTGTTAAAATTTGGGTCAAAGTGTTTAGCCAAAAATGTAACCAAACCCCCCATGGTCACCGTCTGCCTACGGGCTATGGTGTTCTTACCCAACGTTCTCCACCTCCTGTAGATTTCATTCATTATGGGGTAGATGAAGTTATCCCTATGTCCTTGCACATTTAAGTGCGTCTCTAGGAGGGTCAAGTCTAGTTGGGTGAGGTAGTTCGGTTCTTGCCGCCCTAGGAAGGTACCCGACACTAACCTATGCCAAAAACGAGGCACAGGGTGTTGGATTAGGAGGGCCGAATTCCTACGGAAATCGACCAAGGTCCTACCGGTCAAAGCCAACCAAAGAGGGTTCAAATCATAGCCCTTAGGCTCTACAGTATCCCTCATAGGAGGAAAACCCAACCCCAGAATAGCAGCAAAATCAACCATTGGGACAACATGTGAGGTATTAGCAAGACGGAAGCTGAAACACGGCACTTTCTCAGCATTTACAAAGCTATTTAAACTACTTAGAAATTCTAGCGTGAGACTCCGATAGGAGAGCTCATGCATGAAATAAAGAGTAGTCATACCTGTGACCGCGAAAAAATTTCGCATAGCTTCCGTAAGGCCAAGACGACGTATGATGTCGTGGCATAGAAATACAGTGGGTTCCATCTCTAACCCCTGGATGGCAGCGAAAGCTTGTCTTTGAGCCTCCGTCTCAAAGACGACTTCCGGAAAACCCGGAAGTTGCTGAATCTCTAAGTCCTCGTTAGCGTCCGGGTTGTTGGACCCGCTGCCTCTCCGCCTCTTTGGTGCTCTTGCCGCTGCCGCCTTCCCTTTTCCTTGACCCACCATTTTTATCAAGCTTTTTCCCAAAAAAAATTTCTCAAAGAAAGCCTCTAAAACAATTGAAAATACTAGAGAAACCTTCAACTAGCCCCAAAACAACTTCCTATTAGAGTAGAAAGCAAAAAATAAACCCAAAAAAAAGATCTCAAATTTTCGGATTTTTGAAAAACCAAGGTTGAAAATCAATTTTTTTTTGGTTTTTTGGTGTTTAAAAGGGGAAAAAAATGTTCTCAAAGTGTTTATATTTGAAGAATGAAGCTTTTTGTGATAATTTGGGAGAGATTTGAGTGAGTTTGGTGAGGATTTGAGGGAGATTTGAAGTGTTTGTAGTGAGATGAGGGTTTGTGTGTTTGTGTTTGTGTTGTTGTGTGTTGGAGTGAGAAGATGAGGGAATGAAAAGAAAGAAGATAAGGAAAGAAGTGTCGAACTCGGTCCAAGCATCTCACGACCGTGAAATGAATCTCACGACCGTGAGATCCCATTTCACGACCGTGAAGCTCATTTCACGACCGTGAGATGTTGATTAGCAGCTACTGCATTGTTTTTCGTTGTCTCACGACCGTGAAATGCCATTTCACGACCGTGAGATGGAGAATTCGTGATTTCCGTAGCTTAGCTCCAAAATCTTCACCCTTTGCTCGATTTCTCGCTTCTTCTTTAGCATTCCGCTACGTTTCTTTCAATTCAACTTACGAAAACAATCACAAACACATTAAATCCCTCCCTCACACTCTCTTTGACAAAAATTACACTAAAAATGTACAAAATTAACTAAGTAACGGGAAATTGATTTAATTGACGGTTCAATTAGCCAAACAAAAATTCGACCCTATTATCGTCAATTTAATCAATTTCCATGCAAACTAAAATCTATCGAACACTAGTCAAATGAGTTAGGATTATATACAAATTTGTGATTCTTAGGGGACTTCACAAAACCCGCTCTTGTTCATGAATCAATGAGGAGTAGTCGGCTTGAGGTACAAAGCCTCGACTACTCCTATGAGAGAACCTTCCTTGTAAAGCTTGATTCGTTGCCCGTTCACTTTGAATTTTTGGCCATCTTTGCTTGCCAACTCAAAGTCCCCATATTTCCCTACCTCGGTGATCAAGAATGGTCCCGACCACCGGGATTTGAGCTTCCCGGGAAATAGCTTGTACCTTGAGTTGAATAGAAGGACCTTGTCTCCACATTGGAGATCCCTTTTGAGGATCTTCTTGTAATGAATGAGTTTGGTCTTTTCCTTGTAAGATTGGGCATTTTCATAAGATTTGAGCCGGAACTCCTCAAGCTCTTGTAATTGGAGTAATCTCTTGTCACCGCTCAATTTTGCATCAAGATTTAGTTCTTTGATCGCCCAATATGCCTTGTATTCGAGCTCTATGGGCAAATGGCAAGATTTGCCATACACCAACTTATAAGGCGACATTCCAATAGGAGTTTTGAATGCCGTCCTATATGCCCATAATGTGTCATCGAGCTTTGAACTCCACTCTTTGCGGTGCTTTGAGACCACTTTTTCAAGGATAGATTTGATTTCTTTGTTGGAGATTTCGACTTGCCCACTCGTTTGGGGATGATACCCCAAACCGGTACGATGATGAACACCATATTTGAGAAGTAGTGAGTCAAGTCGTTTTTCATGAAAGTGCTTTCCTCCATCACTTATTAGAGCTCTAGGTACTCCAAACCAGGGAAAAATAATCTTCTTTAGGAAATTGATGACAACCTTGGCATCGTTAGTAGGGGAAGCCACCGCCTCCACCCATTTGGACACGTAGTCTACGGCCACAAGAATGTACCTATTCCCTCTTGAAGAAATAAAAGGGCCTTGATAGTCTATTCCCCACACATCAAACACTTCCACCTCAAGAATCCCCCTTTGGGGCATTTCATTCCTCCAAGAAATGTTGCCGGTGCGTTGACAAGCATCGCAACATTGGACAAAGTGCTTAACATCATGGAACATAGAGGGCCAAAAGAACCCGGATTGAAGTATTTTAGCAACGGTCTTGCTTGCCCCATGGTGCCCTCCGTAAGGAGAGGAGTGGCATCCTTTCATGATTTCTTCATACTCCCATTGTGGAACACATCTTCTATACATCCCATCACCACACTCCTTGAACAACAAAGGATCATCCCAAAAGTATCTCTTGGCTTCAAATAAAAACCTCTTCTTTTGATTGTGGTTGATGCCCGGTGGAAGAACACCACCCACAATATAGTTGGCAAAGTCCGCAAACCAAGGTGCTTGATTTTGGATTGTTTCATGAATTGCAAAGAGAAAATCATCCGGGAATGAATCGTTGATAGGCATGTCATCTTTACTTCCATCATAGCATAGCCGGGACAAGTGATCCGCCACCGCATTTTCCGCACCCTTCTTATCTCTTATCTCCAAATAGAATTCTTGTAAGAGAAGGATCCATCTAATGAGGCGGGGCTTAGCTTCTTTCTTGGCAAGTAAATATTTGAGTGCGGCATGATCCGTATAGACAATGACCTTGGAGCCAATTAAATATGAACGGAATTTATCAAGAGCAAAAACAATGGCAAGAAGCTCTTTTTCCGTTGTTGCATAGTTGACTTGTGCTTCATCAAGGGTCTTGCTAGAATAATAAATGGCATGCAAAGCTTTATCCTTCCGTTGGCCAAGAACCGCGCCAACGGCATAATCGCTTGCGTCGCACATCACCTCAAATGGCAATTCCCAATCCGGGGATTGCATGACCGGAGCCGAAATAAGAGCTTTCTTTATCCTATCAAATGCCTCAACACACTCATTAGTAAAATGGAAAGGGGTATCCTTGAGAAGAAGTTGTGTAAGTGGTTTAGCAATTTTGGAGAAGTCCTTGATGAACCGGCGATAAAAGCCGGCATGACCAAGGAAACTTCTCACCCTTTTGAGATTTGAAGGTGGGGGTAATTGCTCAATCACTTCCACCTTTGCTCTATCAACTTGGATACCCTTTTCCGAAATAAGATGACCGAGAACCACCCCTTCATTAACCATGAAGTGGCACTTCTCCCAATGCAAAACAAGACTAACTTCTTCACATTTTTGCAACACCAAGGACAAATTATGCAAGCACAAATCAAAATCTTTCCCATATACACTAAAATCATCCATAAAAACTTTCATGATAGATTCAATGTAATCGGAAAAAATGCTCATCATGCATCGTTGAAATGTAGCCGGGGCATTGCACAGACCGAAAGGCATTCTCCTATAGGCAAAAGTGCCATAAGGGCATGTGAATGTGGTCTTAGATTGGTCAATCGGGTCAATTGGGATTTGGAAAAATCCCGAGTATCCATCTAAATAGCAAAAATACTTGTTTGAGGCAAGTCTTTCTAAGAGTTGGTCAATGAAGGGAAGGGGGAAATGATCCTTTCTTGTTGAGGCATTCAACCTCCTATAGTCTATGCACATCCTCCATCCCGTCACTACCCTAGTTGGCACTAGCTCATCTTTATCATTCTTCACTACCGTGGTGCCACCTTTCTTTGGCACCACTTGCACGGGGCTAACCCAATAGGAGTAAGAGATTGGGTAGATGATCCCGGCATCTAGTAGCTTCATGACTTCTCCCTTGACTACTTCTTGCAAAGTGGGGTTTAGCCTTCTTTGGGGTTGCCTTCTTGGCTCATGGTCATCTTGCATATGAATTCTATGCATGCATAATTCGGGGCTAACCCCCTTCAAGTCATCCAAGCTATAGCCTATAGCTTTCTCATGTTTTCTCAACACACACAACAATGCATTTAATTGACCATCATCAAGATTAGCATTTACAATCACCGGTTTGCACTTCGACTCATCAAGATAAGCATATGCTAAGTTAGAGGGAAGGGGTTTAAGAGAAGGAGCTTGTACCTCTACCGCAATGTCTACCGAACAAGAAGTTTGAATGATAGACTCGAGTCTTAGAAGTTGTTGCTCATCAAGCTCTTCCCCCTCCAAAGTTGCTTCAAGTAAGTCGAACTCAAACCCATGTAGCTCTTCCATAAAATCCCTTGGCTCTAAAGTCAAGATAGCCTCCAAAGGGTCCCTCATAAGGAAGCTAGGTGTAACCTCTTCAACGAAGGCATCAATGATGTCAACGAAATAACATGCTTCTCCAAGATTAGGAGCTTTCATGGCATTTTGCAAGTTGAAAGTAATTTTCTCATCCCCTACCTCAAGGGTAAGCCTCCCTTGTTTCACATCAATTACCGCTCCGGCGGTATGCAAGAATGGCCTCCCGAGAATAATGGGGATTTGAGAATCCTCCGCCATATCAAGAACAATGAAGTCCACCGGGATGAAAAATTTCCCAATTCGAACCGGGACATCCTCCAACATACCCAAAGGTTGCTTGGTAGATCGGTCCGCCATTTGAAGTGTAATGTTTGTGCATTTGAGCTCCCCCATACCAAGTTTTTCACATATGGAGTATGGCATCACGCTCACACTAGCTCCCAAATCGCACAAGGCCTTATCAATGGTAATGTTACCTATGGTGCATGGGATGGAGAAACTACCCGGATCCTTCAATTTTGGAGGGGTTGGGTTTTGTAGAAATGCACTACATTCACCAGTGAATGCCACGGTTTCAACTCCACTCAATGACTTCTTCCTCGTAAGGATATCCTTCATAAATTTTGCATAAGCGGGGATTTGAGTGATGAGGTCGGTGAAAGGAATGGAGACCTCCAAGTTCTTAACAATTTCCATGAACTTACCTAGTTGCTTGTCAAGTTTTGTTTTGGCTTGTCTTGAAGGAAAAGGTAGCCTTATCACAATGGGCTCCTCAACCTTCTTGTTTGTTGTTATCACATCATCATTCTTCTCAACAACAACTTGCTCACTTGAAGAGCACTCTTCCTCTTTATCATCCAACTCAACAACCTCAATTTCAATTGGCCCATCATCTTCCACTTTGTCTCCCTCTCCATTATCATCTTCAATTGGCATTCTTGGCCCCTCATAACTCTTTCCACACCTCAAATGTATGGCATTGGCGGTTTCATTTCTAGGTGGGTTACCTTGAGGAGGTAATTGACCCTTTCCCCTAGAGGAACTCCCCGAAGCTATTTGGGTCACTTGGGTTTCAAGCATTTTATTGTGGGCAAGGATGTTATTGATGATAATATCTTTGGCTTGGTTATCTTTTTGCAATTGGAGAATCGCTTTGTGAATGTCCAAGTTTGGATCCCCAACTTGTGGTTGCATGGGAGGTTGATTTTGTGGTGGTGGGTTGTATTGATTTTGGTTGTATTGTGGTTGATTGTAAGAAGGTTGGTTTTGATTGTATTGTTGTCTTTGGAAATTTTGTTGATTGTTTCTCATGGGTGGGGCAACATATGGTTGTGGTTGAGGGTTTTGAACATTTTGGCTTTTGTATGAGAGATTTGGGTGATTCTTTGTGTTCTCATTGTAGAAGTTGGAGTAAGGGGTTCCTTGCCTATAAGATTGAAAGGCATTTACTTGTTCCACGGATCCTCTACATTCTTGAGGATCATGACCAAATGTTCCACAACACTCACAAACCCCTTGAGGTAAGCTTGGTGCCATTACCATAGCATTCACTTGTTGCATAGGAGGTTGAGTTAATGAACTTTGAGCTTGTTGGAATAGAGCCGTTTGTTGGTCCATTTTGAGGTTTATTGCCTCCATATAAGAGCTAAGTTGAGCTCCAAAATCGGCTCCCATTTGAGTAACGGAGCTCACTTCATGTCTTCCCCTAGGAGTTTGCCTTGGCCTACTAAATTGTGAGTTATGGGCCGCCATCTCCTCTATTCTTGCCCAAGTTTGAGCATCATCCACTTCCGTGAACCTTCCATTTGACCCCATATTCAAGATTCCTCTAGATTCTTCAAAAAGTCCATTCCAAAATTGTTGCACCAAGAACCACTCACTCAAACCATGGTGAGGGCAAGAACGAATAATCTCCTTGAATCGGTCCCAAGCATCATAGAGTGACTCTTCATCCCTTTGCTTGAATCCGGTTATCTTAGCTCTCAACATATTTGTCTTTTCCGGTGGATAGAACTTTTGATAAAAAGCTAGAGCTAGCTTCTTCCATGAGTCAATACCTAGAGCGACCTTGTCAAGACTCTTCAACCATCGTTTTGCCGCTCCAATAAGAGAGAAAGGAAACAAGACCCATCGGATTTGGTCTTGAGTCACTCCCGTTTGAGAAACGGCATCACAATAATCACAAAAAGTCTCCATGTGTAAATGAGGGTCTTCACTTGGCATACCTCCAAATTGGTTTCTCTCCACCAATTGGATAAAAGCGGTTTTAGCAATGAAATTTCCGGTGAGATTTTGTGGTACGGCGGTGGTGTTTGGAAGAGTATCTTCCGTGGGAATGGAGTGAGATGAGAATTTAGGCATTCTTAGAAGAGTGGGTGGTTGGAAGTCTTGTGGGATGGTTGGTGGGATTCCAAAAGGATTCACAAATTCCGCAATCGGCACAATATCCTCCCAATTCTCTACACTTGGATGCTCAATTTCTAACTCGTTACTTTCCCGAATTTCCCTTTCTTCAATTGAAGGTAAAAGCTCCTCCGTTGTGATAATCGGATTTGAAGAAGAGCCTCTACTTGCGGTTTTGAAGACTTTGCGAAGTCTCCTAAAGGTCCTTTCGATCTCGGGATCGATTGGAGGTTGATCCTTTGGGGGAGCTCGCCTGGGCATACAAGAAAACTAAATGTAAACGGTGAGAATGCCTCGAGAAACTAGGTTTCTCAAGACAAGAGGAAAAAAAAACTAAAGCAAACTAAAAACAATCAAATTAAACATACACCGTCCCCGGCAACGGCGCCATTTTGGTGTAGTGTAGGATTGATGTAATGTAGGGATGTCGATCTCAGGGACGGTTGATGTTCAATATTGATCTAAAAGTCTACTCAAAGTCTCTTGCAAGTCACAAGCGATTTGGGTTTGGGTTTGTTGGCTACACTAATTAACAACAATTAAAAGCAAATAAAAACAACAAAAAGAGTCTAAGGCTAAAAAGGTTGGATTTTTATCAAATAAGAGAGAAGACTAGGGTGAGTGGGTTCATATGGGTAGTAAAGTCGAGTGCAGGGGTCGGGTCTAATAGTCGAAAGATCATCTAGTCTAGGAAAGTGAATTGAGGCTTCCGTTCTTACAATTCCTCCTCAAACCGACTCTAACTAGCTATCGCGTCACTAGATACGGCTTGCCAAAACTAGCGGTTCTACGAAAGACCACGACTTTCGATCTTATGGCATTCGAAACAAACGAAAGATTCATGCAAACTCAAGTAAGCATTTCATCAAACATGTTATAAGCATAGCATGGAGACTAGATGATAATCAACTATTAACCCCAACAATAACACATTAAACCATACAAGAACCCATAATCCCCCACATTACCCTAGCAAGATTTCTACTCACTCATACTTGAGGGAAATTCAACATTTACTAAAGATTGTAAGAGGAAATCAACAACAACATTAAACATTTCTAATTAACAATAAGTAGATAACAATAATCGAAATGAAAACTTAATTAAAGGCAAGATTAAGTAGAGAAATTATACCAACTTGGAGAAAGATTAGAACTTTGATATAAATACCAAGATTTCGTCACAAATCCTTGAATATAACCCAAGTTCATACACTAAACCAAGTTGAAATCACTAATTAACCGACTAATTTGCTTAATTAAGGAAGATTAATACAAGATTAAAACTAATTCTATGGAAGTTCAGATCTAGGGTTTCGTGCCCTTTAATTACATGAGAGGGTCTATTTATAGGTTTACAAAATGAAGGGAAGATGGGCCTCGAGAAGCTTCATGGACTGGTACACTCACGACCGTGAAATGGGTTTCACGGTCGTGAAACACGTCTCACGACCGTGAAACTCCAAGTCACGGTCGTGAGGAAATTGGCAGAATGAAGGTCAAGTTTCACTGACAAGTCACGACCGTGAAGTGCCATTTCACGACCGTGACAAAGGTTTCACGACCGTGAGATGAGTTTCACGGCCGTGAAACCAAATCCACGATTTTCTTCCTTTTTGGCAAAGCATCTCACGACCGTGAGATGCATTTCACGACCGTGAGATGCTCCTTCTCCTTCTTCCTTCGCTTGACTTTGTTGTTTCCTTCTCGGTTTCGCTTGCCTTGACTCGGGAGGGCTTTGGCGAGTCGAGTAGGGCCCCCAAGGGTATGTGGGCCCCCCTAGGTGTGCCGTGGGTCCTCCGAATGATTCACCTTCTTCTTTCGCCTGATCAAAAGTAGGTAGAAATCGCCTCAATTGACGGTTTACCTACAAAAACACGATAAAAGCAAGAAATATGCTAGAAGAAGGTGAAACACGTAGAAACGCTCCTAGGGAGCGTTAAAGGCAAACAAATTGAGGTGAAAAAGGGTGAAAATGTGGAGTGAAATGACACTATATCAAAACATCTGTAGACGTACAAATATTTCGTGAGATAATCCATTGGCAACAACAAAGTTATAACAGCTTTCACGTCCTTTCCATCCTTTGGCATGTATGACATGTTTATATAGTTCCGACGAAGTTTGTTGTCTCGTTTTGGATTAAGGTGCTGTATTGAATCAGATAAATAAGTATAATTATATGTAAGGTTGCACTTATGCCATCTACGGTTAATATACGGAAAAAACAGGTATGCTCACACTTGCAGTTGTTGGTACGTACACCAATTCTGGTGAAAGCACCGTTGAATAAATCCCAAACATATCAATGACCTAAAACGAGGAATGAATGACATTAGCTACTATGTAATATGGAAGGGATCAACTTAAAAAATAAGCAGAATATTACCATGTCCATGACCCATTTTCGATTTTTCAAAGTGGCCATACCCTCTCTTGTTGCATTCCCGAATTTTGTTTGAACAACCACATCACTACAAAAACAGATGCAATATGTTCAATGTAGGTAAAAAAACGTAGAAGGATCAATCTAATAAATTACATTTGAAAAGATGGAAAGCGTTGTCACATCCTTACAACTTTGCGTCATCTCCCTTGGATGCACTGAACGCGTATTTCAGAAGTTCAGCATCAGAGTGACTCGCTGCATCTTCAACGGGTTGTTTCCTTAAATGATTAAAAATAACACGGTTAGATTATGTTAAGTAAATCAAAAGACTGCATAAAAGGTTATGATAACAAATAAGTATCCTTGCCCAGATCTGGTGTGATAACGCCTTGCATCAGATAGTACTTGATCTCTGAGTTCATTCTGGTCGCTGGTCAACAGAGCATAACAGTATTTTGCCTTCAGTTTAAGGACAACCTTATCGGCTGGCCTACACTGTAAGATATAATAAAAGAAGACTTAATGATCTATTTAGTGCACCTAATATTGTAATTTACGTATATATGTAACAAACGATATACGTTGCTTACATTAACAAGATTCAATTTAAAAGTTCTACGAGCTCCTGCATATATCTCCATGTAACACATAAGGTAAATCCCATCATCAAAATCAATAGTTTGCGATTTGGCAACATATTCTTCACATTTGAAAAACTCAATTGCCGCAAATCTTTTTGATTTGGGTATCATGACACGTCTAATGAAATCCCTCTGTGGAGAACAGTCAATATCAGTAAAAACGTATTTGAAATGAGGATAAAACATAACAATACGGCAATTAAGAAAGTGTTAACAGTCGAATGCTCACCACGTTCTGAACATATACATTAAACTTTAATGTTTGAGGCCGCATTGGGTGTATGACTTCAATTTTGCGAGATATAAAGTTGACGCAAAACAACATCGGCTCCCGCAATGCGAATGGGAAGAACATAGAAAGGAAGAAGATATGAAGTAAGCCGAATACCAACAAGATGCGAGAAAACAAACTGATTAATAGTAAAATAAACAATAAAAAATAAGAACTAAACAAACAAAAAGAAAAATATAGGAGCTCACCAAGCTCAAATGTTCAAAGTCAGTGGTATGTTCACATTGAATCCCCTATAGAGAACGAATATAGAAGCAACATTAGAAGACAGATAATAATAAGACAATAAAAACATTCATATGTATATAATCACATAACTTACACTGTGAGTAACGAAAGCATATAGACGCAAAGGAGATGAGGGAGCCTTTATCGCCTCTTTCTTGTTTAATAGATGAGCCCATGCATTGATTACATTGCTATCTATACGTGCATCTACAACCAAGCTCTTTAGATCGCATCGCCTTAGTTGGAAATACTGGTTTCTGAGTAATACCTCACTGAAAATAAAAGTTACTAATTACATTGTTGACCGGCACAGGTACACTATTTAGTGTTGAAGGTACACTATTTAGTGTTGAAGGTACACTATTTAGTGTTGAAGGTACATTAACTGCAAGATGTTTAAACCATTGAAAAAAAAAAGGTTTTAGAGTTACCTGCCGTCAAAACCATCCCCAAATACCAAATCAACCACATTTTTCTCCGATAGGCTTAATTCAGAAAACATTGATGTATTCCTTTGAATGAACGGTGATTTAAATACCTCTGAAACAACTATGTCCCTCTTGCAGGGTTGTTTTACCTCCGTAGATACATTCATTGGTTCTGATGAGGTGGCCATGTCAGGTGCATCAGTATTGATATGCATATCTTGTGTTGCAGAGGATTCTGGGGTGTTCTGGGTTACAAACAAGTTGAATGTCGGGTACTCAGGAGCAACTCGTCTTTTCTTTGTTGACGGCTCGTTACTCGACCCTTTGTTGAATGCATTACTCAATGCTAGAACAGCATCCAGAAAGGCAGCGTCATTCCAACAGGGGTCATCATCCCAACCCCCTGTTGAGGCAGCTGCGACGTCAATTTCAGATACTGCGGAGGGAGGGGCTCCAACTTCAGGGCAGCAACATTTACACCAGTGGTGGTGTTAGATAACTCTACATCAACCGTTCCCTTTCCACAATCTGCTTTTGCCGGAATCTCTTCCGCATGTCTACTTGGTGGGGCTAGTTGAAAGCCACCAAGTAGTGCATCAGCCATATCAGAAAGTTGGCCAACAACCGAGGAACCCGGCATCTCAGACTTGGCATCATTTAGTGTCTTCCCAAAGTGCTCAAAAGCCTGGGCTAGGGCCTTTCCTGCACAGGCAATGTTTTCGATGCGGAAAGTGACTTTTGATCGTTTGGTACTATGCTCGTCTTGCTCCTCGTTATCAGCCTCATGATGGTTATCATGATCTATTACATCATGGGCAACATTGTTATGACCAGAGTGCTGAATTTCCGCAATCTCAGGCCTAACACAGCAACAACCAGCCCCTTTAACCATTTGTACATCAACAGAACCAGCCCCGAATCGTTTCGCTTCTTTTTTCTCTTTGGCAACCCGAGACAATATCTCGGCCTTGGTCCATGTGCACATCGTTGGGACCACCCTGGTGACAGTTCTTGACTTGAAAACAACTCTATCAAGGTAAATGAAAATTAAAACCATGATAGGCCCTTTGAAAGTTTTCTTAGGTCCTCCTCGAGCCTCCTTTGCTTGCTCAGTCCTCCATTGTATTACACTAGAAATCATGTTGTTGCGGGTGAAATCACACCATTTCAACTGCGGAATAATTGAGACATCCATCAAACACTTGAGAATGCGTAGACTTGGAACCTCCCCTTTAACACCCATTAGGAACGCAGAAACAAGGTACACAACAAAATTCCTCTTAAAGTTGTCCCCACCCTCCTTTTGTGCATACATTACATCCAAAAGTTGGGTTGAGGTAACCCGGTTTCGACCAAACTGAGACTTCCATTCGTTGACCATGGCTAGAAATTCTTCTGACTTATCATATCGTGATGCTTGCGTTAACTCTATCTCACCCATAGGTATACCTGTGGCAAGGTGGACATCTTCATCACGGATAGGGAGATGCATGATAGGGAGGGAACAAGAAAACGGATCGAAATTTGAGATCAACCAGAATGCTAACTGCCCAGGGATCGTGTCGGTCTTTAGACATAATATACCACCAAAACCCATCTCTCTTATGGCGGAAATTTGTTGTGCAGACAGTCCGCTGTTGATGAACGCAAAAAGTGCGCTAGGACTCATCCTTGTGCGTAATGCCGGGAATTTCACGTTCAAAGCAGACACGGAATGTCGACCACGTGTATGAGAACCTTGTGATGTCGACTCTGATGAACTGCTATTTTCCATGACTACACATGAGACAGATAACAAAAAACACAACATGGTTAGATATGATCAACTGGGGAAAATACGTACCTAATAATCAACTATCCGTACCTAGAACAAATAAAAATGTAACTAATGCCGAATATAAAATCCTAAGCCATAAAACATAAACCATTAACATTAACTCGTATAAAAGGACTAGTAAGGAGCCTTACAACAAGGAATGATTAAAACACAAAAACAAATGTAGAAAAAGATGTTATAATTAGGATTGAACTAAAAAATCGAAGCGAAAGATGAAGCTAGCATAATTAAAATCAGCAAAGTTTCAACAACAACAAAGGATTACAGGGGGGGGGGGTCTACAAAAAAGGGGACTGACTCTTAAAATTGGATAAACAGGTTGTAGCAGTTTTGTGTACCTACGCAATACCGTCAAAGTACCTAGATGCATATAATAATGTATATTCAATATCTAAATACAGAAAAGGTAGTCATTGTATTCGTTTGGCAATTTGGTGATGGTTAGTGATGTGAACATTAATAAATTTTAATTAATGAACTAAAATGATGAATTATGAAGCAACTAATATGACAATCAATGCAGTTAAATTAGACATTATACACAAGCTAGAGAACTAATCATTACTAACATCACAAAAAAAAAAAGGAAAAATAAATTAAAGAACACTAAAGTAGCGACGGACCTCGACCTAGGGATAAGACAATACCTGATGAACGAATACGGAAAAGCACTACTGAAAGTTTAGCATCGATGAACATGCAAATACAAACAGGAAAACACGATTAAGAATGGATGAGGATCAACGTATGTTAAAACGACGAAAAATACGGAAAAAAAATAGAAAAGTAGAAATCGAAAGTTCAAATGATGCCGGAACCCTGACCTGAACTACAAATCTTCAAGAAAACAATGTAGAAAGACCTGCATGAGCGATTTAGAGCATGAGGAAGAAGATAGCTCATATGTCGATTACAACAATTAAATATACTAAATATAAATTCAACATGTAAGCTTAAAGTCTCCCACAACATCAATACTAAACACATAAATCAATCTAAATGTTCCTGAACTTACAGGATGCACAAAAAACTCAGCTAATATGACTAAATTGAGCATTATAAAGACGATTAATTCGAACGCGTCGTATAAAATAGATTATGACGAACTCTAACACAAACACTTCTGAATTAGCTAAAATCGAAGTTTAAACTACTAAATCTGAACAAAAATTGTGAAATCAATGATTTTAAGTAGCTAAAATACGAAACATAAGAGCAATTGAACACTTACAAACAATAAAAGTCGAAGGAATTGATTAATTCGAACGCGTCGTATACAATAGATTATGACGAGCTCTAACACAAACACTTCTGAATTAGCTAAAATCGAAGTTTAAACTACTAAATCTGAACAAAAATTGTGAAATCAATGATTTTAAGTAGCTAAAATACGAAACATAAGAGCAATTGAACACTTACAAACAATAAAAGTCGAAGGAATTGATGTGGATTAGGCGTCGATCGTCGGCTCGTCGCTGCGGATTGTGGATACAGAAATTTTAATGGTGAATTAATTGGGGAAAGGGTGAATTAATTGGGGAAAGGCTTTGATGAGAGAGAAAGTGACTGGAAATAATGAGAGGAGAGAGAATGTGACTTATTGAAATATATTTTTATATATTGCTGGCAATAATGAGAGGAATTGAAACGTGATTGTTTAATACCTCTGTATAGTATAAGCCCATGTGTTACGTATAGTATAAGCTAATGTGTAGTACGTTTCCACTTTTTCCACCGAGTGGTTGTTTCCACCGGATCCTAAATCTATATATATATATATATATATATATATATATATATATATATATATATATAGAATTAGGATCTCGTGAGAACTACTTCTTCGGTACGAACTGTACGAACCATGTATCTGGACTGATTTCTATACATGAACAGAAGGCCCAGACTATATAATAAACCACAGAAGGCCTAATCTTCTCATAACTAATCCAACTTTTCAGAAACCTTAACCTCCCAAATCCTCCATCCAATGCCAGTAAAGACCGCCGGAGCAAAGGCAGCCGACCACCCAACAATGGTAAAGATCCGGCCAATACCTTCCACCGTCAACCCCCTATCCCGACTTCTTTTATTTCCCTCTACTCCCAAATTAAGATTCATCGTCGTTATCTACGCTTTAATCGCCATCCTGATTTTTGTCACCATCAAACGAATCAATACCTTCATCATTTGGAGCTCCATTTCAGCGACGCCGAAGATTTCCCTCAACTAAAGTCACATTTTGGAAACAAAATTGCCGGAGTTAGGTGGTGAGGAGGCAGATTCGTGGTGGTGTCATTTTTCTAGCGTGGTGCGTTCTTGGTCGGTATTGGTGGCGGTGGTAGTGGTTGTCGGTTGCATTTGGTGGGGGTTGTTCATGATTTGGGATGAATATATAATATAAGCATACCAATGTTATTCTGACACACAATTAACATATGTATCTACAGATATTAACTTGTGATCTACATTACACATGTATTAGCAAGTGTATCCGAGTAGTGTTGAAGATACGTCATATGTGTTGATGAAAATGAGTGAGTGAATCAGAGTAATTAGATCTCAAATTCAAATGAACAAATCAAGTAGTTGTTCTAGATGGTGAATTGCAATGGTGGCGCAAATAACGATTTCGGTGGTCAAGGACTCGTGCTCAAGGTGGGGTACTAGTGGTCGTGGAGGCCGGCGATGGTTTGGTTGTTTTGGGGCCGGTGGTGGTGTGACAGAATGTAGGCCGGAGTTGGGTAGTGGTTGTGGTGGTGGTGGTAAGGTGAGGGTGGATACATCTAGTACTATTACTAGATACATCTAAATGATTGGTGGGGGTGGTGGTTGGGGTGACAGTGACGCTGGTCGTGGATGAGATGAGGGTGGATACATCTCGTACTATTACTAGATACTTCTACGGTAGATGTATCTAGTAGTATTCCTAAATGTATCTAGCAGTACTAATAAGTGTATCTAGTTAGTTCGTACGGTTCACACCGTAACTTAGTTCGCACAGGATCCCGCCCCTATATATATATATATATATATATATATATATATAGGAATTGAATCATGTGAGGCACCCTTCTTAGGGTGAGGCAGCTGTACCCATCCTAACCATTGGATCTAAAACATATGGACACTTCAGATTGTGCCATGTGTCCCCTACAAAAATTATGACCACCTTACAGTTTCTAAACTCTTTCTCTGCATTTACGTTGTCTTCCTCTTCTATGCTCAATTTCTAAACTCTTTCTCTCTCTTCCACACTCCATTTCCACACTCCATTTCCACGCAATATTGGACAAATCCTCCATTTTCTATCTCGAGCTTCGCCATTTTCGATCGCCAGCGATCTAGGTCATTTTTCTTATCCTAATTTTCGATTAGGTACTTTTTCTCATCCTAATTTTGTTCGTTTAACTATTTAATTAGAGTATGTACTAATTTGAGCTTATTTTTTTTCCAATTTTCGCTGTTTTTCTATACTTATTTGTATGATTCTTTCCTTTCCTTTAGTATTTCATACCTTGATTTCGATTTTGTGCATTTTCGTTCATTCAATTTGTGCATTTTTCGTTCATTCAACTACTTAATTAGTTTATGTACTCACTTGAGCTTATGTTTTGCAGGTTTCGATCGTTTCTACGCTTGTTTATCAATTCTGGTTCGATTTGAGGTACTTCAATCACTTCTCCATTCTTTGCTTCTACTTTTATCATGTTTATTTTATTTTAGATTTTTCTGCTCGATTTGATTTCTTTTCATTTTAATGTGAATTTTGTGATGTTGAATTTAATCAGTTGGTTTATTTGTGTTTTTAGTACTTTTTAGATTCAGTTTCATGTTATACGCTTTAATCTCGTGTTCTTGTTTGACGTATTTATATGACTACAACTTGTGTATGACGATTCTACTTGGAGGAGATTTGGTGTTTCTTTAATTTGTGCAATGTGATTGACTGATGTAGTGTGCATTTTTCAAACCTAGATTTCGATTTTGGCCCCCAAATTGATTGCATATTGTCATAGTGGTTCATAGGAGATGTCGGGAAAAAAAAATAAGGAGTCCATGGTGTTATTAACACAACAGCTATAAATTCATGGTAAACTAAAAGCTTCACTGTTCTAGGAAAAAAATCTTTGAACTCTGAATTAGCAGTCATGTCGGACACCTGAAATAAAGTCTTAATAGTATGAGTTTTCATAGGAGTTTCACAAACTAAGATCCCACATTCACAAACCTTGGTTGTTGGATTCACAAAAAGATGCCTTACTTAAAGAAGGAAAATTCCTAATTCATGAGTTTTCATAGGAGTTTCACAAACTAAGATCGCACATTCACAAACCTTGGCTGTTGGATTCACAAAAAGATGCCATACTTAAAGAAGGAAAATTCCTAATTTTCAAGTAGTTTCACAACATAAAAAGTCAAGGTTCGCAAAATCATGTCTTATTTTGTGAATCCTAGTGGCTATTTTGTGAATCTTACTTCGTATATCTTATTTTGTGAAACTTGATCATAAATTGTTCAAATCGCTTTCTTGAGTTTTCATAGGAGTTTCACAAACTAAGATCCCACATTCAGAAACCTTGGCTGTAGGATTCACAAAAAGATGCCCTACTTTAACAAATAAAATTCCTAATTTTCAAGTAGTTTCACAAACTTAGGTCGAAGTTTCACAACATAAAAAGTCAAGGTTCACAAACCTTGGCTGTAATTAAATACTCAACATGACGGAACGATTATTATAAGTTTCGCAAAATCATGTCTTATTTTGTGAATCCTAGTGGCTATTTTGTGAAACTTATATCTTATTTTGTGAAACTTGATCATAAATTGTTCAAATCGCTTTCATGAGTTTTCATAGGAGTTTCACAAACTAAGATCCCACATTCACAAACCTTAGGCGTAGGATTCACAAAAAGATGTCCTACTTAAAGAAGGAAAATTCCTAATTTTCAAGTAGTTTCACAAACTTAGGTCGAAGTTTCACAACATAAAAAGTCAAGGTTCACAAAACTTAGCTGTAATTAAATACTCAACATGACGGAACGATTATTATAAGTTTCGCAAAATCATGTCTTATTTTGTGAATCCTAGTGGCTATTTTGTGAAACTTATATCTTATTTTGTGAAGCTTGATCATAAATTGTTCAAATCGCTTTCATGAGTTTTCATAGGAGTTTCACAAACTAAGATCCCACATTCACAAACCTTAAATAGTTCACTTCCATTATTATTGTAGGTTTGTTTTGCACAACATTAAGCGATTAGAAATACTTTTTCATGAAGTTAAGCGATAACCGCATATCTGTTTCTTATTGATAGCATGTTGATAATGGCGGGTGCACTGAGCAATTGGCAATTGCTCTGCACTCGAGTTAACCATTAGGTTTGGTAGTCAAGTGTAATGCTAGTTCAAAAAAGTTGGGTTTATATACATAAATTGTATCGACATTTAATTCATCATTAACTATTGTTTTTGAGGTGTGTCTCAACTGTTTTTACTGAATTGTTTGTTATTTCAGGTAGACATCTAAACATGATCGCTTTATAAACATTTCTGAGGAAGATTTTTACTTTGAATCATTTTGTCGTGTGAGGTCACACCTTATAGTTTTGTTGAACTACTGGGTCAATTTCCGAGGGATTATTGCATAAGGAAAAAGAAGCCTAGTTGATGCAGTCTACATTCACTAACGATAGTAAATTGAAATAGTTCAGGTTAGCAGAGTACTTTGAAGGGCTTTAACAATTTTCCTGCAACTTTATCGTTCGTCTTAATCAGCTACCCACAAACATATGATGTACAGTTTCATTAACACAATCACAATCAGTAACTATCACTTAATTTTGTGCAAAACAAAGCTATTG
>JAIUZE010016111.1:0-14386 GCA_022085475.1 Heliosperma pusillum | reverse complement strand
ACCAAACAATAATGGGAACTAGAGTTTGGCATCGAGGACTGTGGCGTTAGCTAGCAGAGTGCATGGTTTAGGTCAGAAGAACAGTGGCAAGTTGTTCATGATGGGCTAGAGGATGATGCGCAAGTTGAGAATGGTACTTTTCTCGTTAATCATGTTCCGTCTTTTGTTCTGTTTGATTCGGGGGCGACCTATTCATGTGTGTCTAAGAGTCATGCTTTGTTGTTGGGGCTTATGGATAGTGAGTCTGTAAAGGATGAGGTATTCATACTGTCCGGGGAGTTTGTACCTTATTTTAAGCTGTTTAAGGGAGTATCAATGAATGTGGGGGAGGTAGACTTTCTAGTTAACCTATTTGAATTTCCTTTAGATGGGTTAGATATAATTATGGGGATGGATTGGTTGGGCAAATATAAGGCCAAAATAGATTTTCATCAAAAGAAAGTGTCTTTAAGGGGTTCTAAGAGAGTTCGAGTATCAAACCATGGGTTTATGGTGAAGCCTAAGGTAAAGTTGATCATGGCAATTACCCCGAAATTGTAACTGGGAATGGGCTACCCGATGATTTTCTGCCAGGTGAGAGATACCATGATGGAGGAGCCAGCAGCACACCAGATTGAGGTAGTAAATGAGTTCGTGGATGTCTTTCCGGATGAAATACCAGGGTTACCTCCGAAGAGGGATTTTGATTTCAGCTTGCAGTTGAAGCCGCGTAGGGGACCAATATCTAAGGCCCCGTATCGTATGGGACCGAAGGAGCCTGAGGGGCTGAAGAAAAAGTTGAATGAGTCGCTAGATAAGGGGTACATTCGACCAAGTGTTTCACCGTAGGATGCGCCGGTGTTAGTTGTGAAGAAGAAGGATAGTAGTTTACGGTTATGCATTGATTACCGTGAATTGAACCATGTGACGGTGAAGAATAGGTATCCATTGCCTAGAATTGATGATTTGTTCGATCAGTTGAGTGGAGCAAGGGTAATCTCGAAGATTGACTTGAGGTCGGGTTATCATCAGCTGAGGATAAAGCATAGTGACATTCCGAAGACGGCTTTTCGTTCATGGTATGGTCATTATGGGTATGTGGTGATGCCGTTTGGGTTGCCTAATGCACCAGCGGTATTCATGGATCTAATGAACCGGATTTTCAGTCCGTTCTTGGATACGTTTGCGGTGGTGTTCATTGACAATATCTTGGTCTATTCTAAGACTAAGGAGGAGCATGCAGAGCACTTGAGGAGTGTTTTACAGATCTAAGGGACAATTAGCTCTATGCTAAGTTATCAGAAAGTGAATTTTGGCTAGAGACAGTGGCGATCTTGGGTCATATTATTTCAAAGGAAGTGGTAGTAGTTGATCCGATCAAGATAGAGGCGGTGTCTAACTAGGAGGCACCAAAGAATGTAGCTGAGGTGAGGAGTTTCTTGGGTTTAGCTGGATATTACAGGAGGTTCGTGAAGGACTTTTCAAATATTGCTAGACCTATGACGGCGTTGATGAGGGTGGAGAAGAGGTTTCGTTGGGATGAGAACTGTTAGACGGCGTTCCAAACCTTAAAAGAGCGTTTGACCACAGCTCCTATCTTAGCTTTACCTGATGGGAGTGATAATTTTGAGGTATATACCGATGCGTCAAAGTATGGATTAGGATGTGTTTTAATGAAAAATGGGAAGGTAATAGCTTATGCTTCGAGGCAGATGAAGACTTATGAAGAGAATTACCCTACTAATGACTTGATTTGGGTGTTGTGGTGTTTGGTTTGAAGACTTGGAGGCACTATCTGTATGGAGATACTTTTAAGGTGTTTTCAGATCACAAAAGTTTGAAGTATATCTACACCCAAAAGGAGTTGGACATGAGGCATCGTCGGTGGATGGAGTTGATTGGCGACTACGCCATGGATATCTTCTATCATGAGGGTAAGGCTAATGTTGCTTCAGATGCTTTGAGCAGGAAGAGTATGCATTTCTTGTGCACTGCGATGTCCTTGATGCGACTCAGGGACGAGGTAGCGAAAATAGGCATTCATGTGATTCAAAAAGGAGAAGCTACTAGTGATTTGATGATCGAGCCGGGATTGTATGACGACATTCGGAGCAAGCAATTAGAGGATCCTGAGATTCAGTTGTGGAAGAAAGGGGTAGAGAAGGGTACTACTCCTAGGTTGACTCTTGCAGGAATAGAGCGTACATGAGAATATGTCTGTGTCTATCTTCAGGTGGACTCTTGCTTGGGAAATATATATTGAAAAGGATTTGGGCCCACAAGCAACAAACTTTAATAACTAAACTTCTAAGTAGAACTCTGCTGGGGGTTTCTTGAAACTGCTTGAAAAATTGCTTGTTGTTGCTTGAAATTGTTGGGGATTGTTTGACGTTGCTTGAAATTGTTGGAGATTGTTTGAAATGACCAACGGTGAGGGACAAAAGAGCCAGCGTTCTTCTTACAATGTATGTAGGAGGTCGAGGTGGCAGGCGTTGAGCCCCCAGCTTACCTCGAGGTGCTGGTTTTCCCACAATGAGTGGAATGTTATCGTGCACACTAGGGTCAGGATTATCTTCGAGAGGCAGTCTAGTTTTACGGCAACAATTCGACCCTCAATGGCATTGAGGCGAGCATTGGCTTAATCTTGACTTGTTTGGAGACGGAGGAGCGCAACTAGGATTTGATCATTACCATTCTGGTTTGGTGCACGAATATTTGCTTGACTAGCTCTTGACATCTCGAAAGCTAAGGGAAGAGACCGACGACGAATCAGAACACGATCAACCATTCTAGCACACTTACTCAAAAGGACCCGACTTTGTGAAGTGGGAGTGTGCCGCTCTGTTAAGTGAGTTTTGAAAATGATTGTTTTGGAAATGTTTGTCCTAGATAACCGTAGTTTGGTTGTAGGAGTGTTGACTCGAAGTGGAGAAGATGATCTCTTTTTTTTACTAGACACTTAGGCAGAGTTTTGACTCATTTTGCGCTACTTTAGGCCACCTTGAAAAATGCTCGTCATGGTTTATTTACAAAATGGTGATCATGTAAAGGTTATACACATTTAAAAAACCATTATAACGGTATGCTGAGTGCATTTAAGAGGGTTTTGGCTTAAAGGGCGGGTTGCCAAACCAAGCAATCAAACCCGGGGTCTGTGGAGAGGTCCGCGCCAAACATCAGTAAGGTCGGTTCCTAGTCCATTTCCTCGAGTAGTGAAAGCCCTTGGTGCTAACATGAGTACACATCGTTGTATGGTTGACGTCAATCGCTATCCTTCCTTAGTCCCAAATAAGAATTTGGATCGTCCAGACAGGACGATTGGTCGAAAGGGTTGGGTTAGGCCTAGGAAGGTCGAGTAATGAAAACCGACAATGGTCTCATACATACTATTCCCTAACCTTGTTCAAGTCTCACCCTGGGTAACACGTAAGTGTATTTTCCCAAGTGGAGTCGCCAAATTGTGATACACGGACCCGCGATCACGTGTCAGGCTGTAGTGCAGAAACCACGCTCGAGCGCGCTTGGAATAGACAAACGTGGAAACACACATTTGTGGAGTCACGACAAACGTTTGTGCGAAGTTGGAACCGTTCGAATACTATATGCCATGTCAAGACATAAAGCAATGACATGAAAACTAAGAACTCGTTACCCTTAGCATTCTATGTCTAGAATGACTCTCGTGGATGCCAATGAACATGGATTTTCACAAAGATCAGGAGTAAGGGGTCAGGGTACGTATTAGGAAGCTCATTAATCGAACACCTAATCTCGCCCGCCACGATAGCGGCCTCTACTAATGATTAGGGAAACTCTTCTGTATTTGATATATTGTCGGTTATATGAATGCTATGCAACATCCATGTTTTAATCCTTGCATGTGAATTAAACTATGTCAGTTGAATATGTACTTTAGCATCCAATTATGTCAACATAGGATTTAGATTAATTACATATGAGAGACAATTAAATCCTACAATACAATGATTAATTATGTCGGAAATATATCCAAAATAAAGGTTTAAAAAAAATAAAAAATTAGAAAATCTAAAGACGGATTAACAGTGATATTAGGGTTAATAGTTGATTAATTAGGCAATTAAGCTACATCGAAGCGAATCAGAAAGTTCAAGGACAGAAACTAGCTCGGAACAGGCGCAGCAGTGGCTGCGTCCTCTGGAAGCGGTGCTGTGACACCATTATGTGCCTCGGTCCCTGAGTTGGTTTCAGGGTGTGAAGCCAGAATTGAACTTAGTTAATGTTCGTTTGTGTATTTACGGTTTATTAATGATCTATGACTCGAGTGAAAGTTATTTAATAGATTAAATTACAAGACTAAAACCCACCAATATTGACTATTAGGGATCTAAGTCAAGGATTAACATCTAAATATGAAAATCTATGAGAAAAGACGACTTATTATACAAAGAAAAGACTAATTAAGAAAAGTTTTGAAAAGATTTGACATACTTCCGACATGAATCTTACTTAGTTGAAATAAATATAAATAAACGATACAATAAAAAAAGACGGGATATACACCCTCATATTTACATGTTGACGAATCAAGATATGAACTAAATTTATGTTTTAGCGACAGATCAACTCAAATGTAAAGAAAGTGCCCTCGTTAGAGGATCGATTGATTAAAAGATTGATTATTGTTGAGTTGGTCAAATTGGCAAGTAGGTCAAATGCAAACGTGACGGGAACCCAGAAGGATCTGAGCTTACGTGGTCGATTGATCAAACACGTAGATTTCAAAAAGCTTAGAGCAAGGTCTAGAATGTAAAGAAAGGAGAGAAGGGGCGGAACACTCGCGTGGCTTGAAAGTGAGCATGAACCTCTTCTTTTATAGGGAAACATCCGAAGAGTTTTGGAATATTCTGGAAACAGGCAAAACGAGCTGGGGAAGAGGCGCAGCACCCGATGTAGGTCATTGCTCGAGCAGTTTCCTACTTTGAAAGAAAGATTTCCGAGTTTCTATTATGGAATTGCGGTACATTTCGAATTCTTTCTAAATAAAATACGATTATATTTCACAAAGAAAGATAAGTGTTGAAATATTAAAATATCTGGAATATTCTCGAGAGTTCAGACACGGTTTTAAAACACAGTTTATATAAAATGAAGCGGTTTTTGACCCAAACTCCAAATAAATTCTAATGACTGTTAAAACGACTGTATTGGCACGCAGATGACGACCAAGGGGTAGAAACAAGAATTTGAGCTATCACTTGGCGATAAACTTACAAATTGTCACAAATCGTTCCGCGTACCAAACATGCGGCTCAATCATCACTAGGCGGTTGGTGGAAGGTGTAGATTCGAGGTATCTACAGAAATAAGCTAAGGAGGCTATGGGTAGTAAGAGAAAGATGGTGAGTGAGGGTGGAGGTAACTCTACCTATAAGAGGGGTAAATTTTCTCAGACCAGATCCTGCTCTGGAGGTGGCTACATAAGTGGACAACAGCAGGGAGGGAATGATGGACGTGCAGCTAGTGAAACGTCTGAGATGAGGTGTCGTAGTTGTGTAGGCCTTGGCCACAATAATTCCGTGTGTCTGACTTCGGGTGGAGGTGGAGGTTATCATCCTTTATAGCAGCGGAGTTATTCTCAGAGCATGGCAAGTAACCGACCTACGACATCATGGAACCGGCAGGGGAACCAGAGTGTGAGTAGCAGTGTCTATAACCGCAATGGAGGGAATTACCAGCGACCAAACAATAATGGGAACTAGAGTTTGGCATCGAGGACTGTGGCGTTAGCTAGCAGAGTGCATGGTTTAGGTCAGAAGAACAGTGGCAAGTTGTTCATGATGGGCTAGAGGATGATGCGCAAGTTGAGAATGGTACTTTTCTCGTTAATCATGTTCCGTCTTTTGTTCTGTTTGATTCGGGGGCGACCTATTCATGTGTGTCTAAGAGTCATGCTTTGTTGTTGGGGCTTATGGATAGTGAGTCTGTAAAGGATGAGGTATTCATACTGTCCGGGGAGTTTGTACCTTATTTTAAGCTGTTTAAGGGAGTATCAATGAATGTGGGGGAGGTAGACTTTCTAGTTAACCTATTTGAATTTCCTTTAGATGGGTTAGATATAATTATGGGGATGGATTGGTTGGGCAAATATAAGGCCAAAATAGATTTTCATCAAAAGAAAGTGTCTTTAAGGGGTTCTAAGAGAGTTCGAGTATCAAACCATGGGTTTATGGTGAAGCCTAAGGTAAAGTTGATCATGGCAATTACCCCGAAATTGTAACTGGGAATGGGCTACCCGATGATTTTCTGCCAGGTGAGAGATACCATGATGGAGGAGCCAGCAGCACACCAGATTGAGGTAGTAAATGAGTTCGTGGATGTCTTTCCGGATGAAATACCAGGGTTACCTCCGAAGAGGGATTTTGATTTCAGCTTGCAGTTGAAGCCGCGTAGGGGACCAATATCTAAGGCCCCGTATCGTATGGGACCGAAGGAGCCTGAGGGGCTGAAGAAAAAGTTGAATGAGTCGCTAGATAAGGGGTACATTCGACCAAGTGTTTCACCGTAGGATGCGCCGGTGTTAGTTGTGAAGAAGAAGGATAGTAGTTTACGGTTATGCATTGATTACCGTGAATTGAACCATGTGACGGTGAAGAATAGGTATCCATTGCCTAGAATTGATGATTTGTTCGATCAGTTGAGTGGAGCAAGGGTAATCTCGAAGATTGACTTGAGGTCGGGTTATCATCAGCTGAGGATAAAGCATAGTGACATTCCGAAGACGGCTTTTCGTTCATGGTATGGTCATTATGGGTATGTGGTGATGCCGTTTGGGTTGCCTAATGCACCAGCGGTATTCATGGATCTAATGAACCGGATTTTCAGTCCGTTCTTGGATACGTTTGCGGTGGTGTTCATTGACAATATCTTGGTCTATTCTAAGACTAAGGAGGAGCATGCAGAGCACTTGAGGAGTGTTTTACAGATCTAAGGGACAATTAGCTCTATGCTAAGTTATCAGAAAGTGAATTTTGGCTAGAGACAGTGGCGATCTTGGGTCATATTATTTCAAAGGAAGTGGTAGTAGTTGATCCGATCAAGATAGAGGCGGTGTCTAACTAGGAGGCACCAAAGAATGTAGCTGAGGTGAGGAGTTTCTTGGGTTTAGCTGGATATTACAGGAGGTTCGTGAAGGACTTTTCAAATATTGCTAGACCTATGACGGCGTTGATGAGGGTGGAGAAGAGGTTTCGTTGGGATGAGAACTGTTAGACGGCGTTCCAAACCTTAAAAGAGCGTTTGACCACAGCTCCTATCTTAGCTTTACCTGATGGGAGTGATAATTTTGAGGTATATACCGATGCGTCAAAGTATGGATTAGGATGTGTTTTAATGAAAAATGGGAAGGTAATAGCTTATGCTTCGAGGCAGATGAAGACTTATGAAGAGAATTACCCTACTAATGACTTGATTTGGGTGTTGTGGTGTTTGGTTTGAAGACTTGGAGGCACTATCTGTATGGAGATACTTTTAAGGTGTTTTCAGATCACAAAAGTTTGAAGTATATCTACACCCAAAAGGAGTTGGACATGAGGCATCGTCGGTGGATGGAGTTGATTGGCGACTACGCCATGGATATCTTCTATCATGAGGGTAAGGCTAATGTTGCTTCAGATGCTTTGAGCAGGAAGAGTATGCATTTCTTGTGCACTGCGATGTCCTTGATGCGACTCAGGGACGAGGTAGCGAAAATAGGCATTCATGTGATTCAAAAAGGAGAAGCTACTAGTGATTTGATGATCGAGCCGGGATTGTATGACGACATTCGGAGCAAGCAATTAGAGGATCCTGAGATTCAGTTGTGGAAGAAAGGGGTAGAGAAGGGTACTACTCCTAGGTTGACTCTTGCAGGAATAGAGCGTACATGAGAATATGTCTGTGTCTATCTTCAGGTGGACTCTTGCTTGGGAAATATATATTGAAAAGGATTTGGGCCCACAAGCAACAAACTTTAATAACTAAACTTCTAAGTAGAACTCTGCTGGGGGTTTCTTGAAACTGCTTGAAAAATTGCTTGTTGTTGCTTGAAATTGTTGGGGATTGTTTGACGTTGCTTGAAATTGTTGGAGATTGTTTGAAATGACCAACGGTGAGGGACAAAAGAGCCAGCGTTCTTCTTACAATGTATGTAGGAGGTCGAGGTGGCAGGCGTTGAGCCCCCAGCTTACCTCGAGGTGCTGGTTTTCCCACAATGAGTGGAATGTTATCGTGCACACTAGGGTCAGGATTATCTTCGAGAGGCAGTCTAGTTTTACGGCAACAATTCGACCCTCAATGGCATTGAGGCGAGCATTGGCTTAATCTTGACTTGTTTGGAGACGGAGGAGCGCAACTAGGATTTGATCATTACCATTCTGGTTTGGTGCACGAATATTTGCTTGACTAGCTCTTGACATCTCGAAAGCTAAGGGAAGAGACCGACGACGAATCAGAACACGATCAACCATTCTAGCACACTTACTCAAAAGGACCCGACTTTGTGAAGTGGGAGTGTGCCGCTCTGTTAAGTGAGTTTTGAAAATGATTGTTTTGGAAATGTTTGTCCTAGATAACCGTAGTTTGGTTGTAGGAGTGTTGACTCGAAGTGGAGAAGATGATCTCTTTTTTTTACTAGACACTTAGGCAGAGTTTTGACTCATTTTGCGCTACTTTAGGCCACCTTGAAAAATGCTCGTCATGGTTTATTTACAAAATGGTGATCATGTAAAGGTTATACACATTTAAAAAACCATTATAACGGTATGCTGAGTGCATTTAAGAGGGTTTTGGCTTAAAGGGCGGGTTGCCAAACCAAGCAATCAAACCCGGGGTCTGTGGAGAGGTCCGCGCCAAACATCAGTAAGGTCGGTTCCTAGTCCATTTCCTCGAGTAGTGAAAGCCCTTGGTGCTAACATGAGTACACATCGTTGTATGGTTGACGTCAATCGCTATCCTTCCTTAGTCCCAAATAAGAATTTGGATCGTCCAGACAGGACGATTGGTCGAAAGGGTTGGGTTAGGCCTAGGAAGGTCGAGTAATGAAAACCGACAATGGTCTCATACATACTATTCCCTAACCTTGTTCAAGTCTCACCCTGGGTAACACGTAAGTGTATTTTCCCAAGTGGAGTCGCCAAATTGTGATACACGGACCCGCGATCACGTGTCAGGCTGTAGTGCAGAAACCACGCTCGAGCGCGCTTGGAATAGACAAACGTGGAAACACACATTTGTGGAGTCACGACAAACGTTTGTGCGAAGTTGGAACCGTTCGAATACTATATGCCATGTCAAGACATAAAGCAATGACATGAAAACTAAGAACTCGTTACCCTTAGCATTCTATGTCTAGAATGACTCTCGTGGATGCCAATGAACATGGATTTTCACAAAGATCAGGAGTAAGGGGTCAGGGTACGTATTAGGAAGCTCATTAATCGAACACCTAATCTCGCCCGCCACGATAGCGGCCTCTACTAATGATTAGGGAAACTCTTCTGTATTTGATATATTGTCGGTTATATGAATGCTATGCAACATCCATGTTTTAATCCTTGCATGTGAATTAAACTATGTCAGTTGAATATGTACTTTAGCATCCAATTATGTCAACATAGGATTTAGATTAATTACATATGAGAGACAATTAAATCCTACAATACAATGATTAATTATGTCGGAAATATATCCAAAATAAAGGTTTAAAAAAAATAAAAAATTAGAAAATCTAAAGACGGATTAACAGTGATATTAGGGTTAATAGTTGATTAATTAGGCAATTAAGCTACATCGAAGCGAATCAGAAAGTTCAAGGACAGAAACTAGCTCGGAACAGGCGCAGCAGTGGCTGCGTCCTCTGGAAGCGGTGCACCATTATGTGCCTCGGTCCCTGAGTTGGTTTCAGGGTGTGAAGCCAGAATTGAACTTAGTTAATGTTCGTTTGTGTATTTACGGTTTATTAATGATCTATGACTCGAGTGAAAGTTATTTAATAGATTAAATTACAAGACTAAAACCCACCAATATTGACTATTAGGGATCTAAGTCAAGGATTAACATCTAAATATGAAAATCTATGAGAAAAGACGACTTATTATACAAAGAAAAGACTAATTAAGAAAAGTTTTGAAAAGATTTGACATACTTCCGACATGAATCTTACTTAGTTGAAATAAATATAAATAAACGATACAATAAAAAAAGACGGGATATACACCCTCATATTTACATGTTGACGAATCAAGATATGAACTAAATTTATGTTTTAGCGACAGATCAACTCAAATGTAAAGAAAGTGCCCTCGTTAGAGGATCGATTGATTAAAAGATTGATTATTGTTGAGTTGGTCAAATTGGCAAGTAGGTCAAATGCAAACGTGACGGGAACCCAGAAGGATCTGAGCTTACGTGGTCGATTGATCAAACACGTAGATTTCAAAAAGCTTAGAGCAAGGTCTAGAATGTAAAGAAAGGAGAGAAGGGGCGGAACACTCGCGTGGCTTGAAAGTGAGCATGAACCTCTTCTTTTATAGGGAAACATCCGAAGAGTTTTGGAATATTCTGGAAACAGGCAAAACGAGCTGGGGAAGAGGCGCAGCACCCGATGTAGGTCATTGCTCGAGCAGTTTCCTACTTTGAAAGAAAGATTTCCGAGTTTCTATTATGGAATTGCGGTACATTTCGAATTCTTTCTAAATAAAATACGATTATATTTCACAAAGAAAGATAAGTGTTGAAATATTAAAATATCTGGAATATTCTCGAGAGTTCAGACACGGTTTTAAAACACAGTTTATATAAAATGAAGCGGTTTTTGACCCAAACTCCAAATAAATTCTAATGACTGTTAAAACGACTGTATTGGCACGCAGATGACGACCAAGGGGTAGAAACAAGAATTTGAGCTATCACTTGGCGATAAACTTACAAATTGTCACAAATCGTTCCGCGTACCAAACATGCGGCTCAATCATCACTAGGCGGTTGGTGGAAGGTGTAGATTCGAGGTATCTACAGAAATAAGCTAAGGAGGCTATGGGTAGTAAGAGAAAGATGGTGAGTGAGGGTGGAGGTAACTCTACCTATAAGAGGGGTAAATTTTCTCAGACCAGATCCTGCTCTGGAGGTGGCTACATAAGTGGACAACAGCAGGGAGGGAATGATGGACGTGCAGCTAGTGAAACGTCTGAGATGAGGTGTCGTAGTTGTGTAGGCCTTGGCCACAATAATTCCGTGTGTCTGACTTCGGGTGGAGGTGGAGGTTATCATCCTTTATAGCAGCGGAGTTATTCTCAGAGCATGGCAAGTAACCGACCTACGACATCATGGAACCGGCAGGGGAACCAGAGTGTGAGTAGCAGTGTCTATAACCGCAATGGAGGGAATTACCAGCGACCAAACAATAATGGGAACTAGAGTTTGGCATCGAGGACTGTGGCGTTAGCTAGCAGAGTGCATGGTTTAGGTCAGAAGAACAGTGGCAAGTTGTTCATGATGGGCTAGAGGATGATGCGCAAGTTGAGAATGGTACTTTTCTCGTTAATCATGTTCCGTCTTTTGTTCTGTTTGATTCGGGGGCGACCTATTCATGTGTGTCTAAGAGTCATGCTTTGTTGTTGGGGCTTATGGATAGTGAGTCTGTAAAGGATGAGGTATTCATACTGTCCGGGGAGTTTGTACCTTATTTTAAGCTGTTTAAGGGAGTATCAATGAATGTGGGGGAGGTAGACTTTCTAGTTAACCTATTTGAATTTCCTTTAGATGGGTTAGATATAATTATGGGGATGGATTGGTTGGGCAAATATAAGGCCAAAATAGATTTTCATCAAAAGAAAGTGTCTTTAAGGGGTTCTAAGAGAGTTCGAGTATCAAACCATGGGTTTATGGTGAAGCCTAAGGTAAAGTTGATCATGGCAATTACCCCGAAATTGTAACTGGGAATGGGCTACCCGATGATTTTCTGCCAGGTGAGAGATACCATGATGGAGGAGCCAGCAGCACACCAGATTGAGGTAGTAAATGAGTTCGTGGATGTCTTTCCGGATGAAATACCAGGGTTACCTCCGAAGAGGGATTTTGATTTCAGCTTGCAGTTGAAGCCGCGTAGGGGACCAATATCTAAGGCCCCGTATCGTATGGGACCGAAGGAGCCTGAGGGGCTGAAGAAAAAGTTGAATGAGTCGCTAGATAATGGGTACATTCGACCAAGTGTTTCACCGTAGGATGCGCCGGTGTTAGTTGTGAAGAAGAAGGATAGTATTTTACGGTTATGCATTGATTACCGTGAATTGAACCATGTGACGGTGAAGAATAGGTATCCATTGCCTAGAATTGATGATTTGTTCGATCAGTTGAGTGGAGCAAGGGTAATCTCGAAGATTGACTTGAGGTCGGGTTATCATCAGCTGAGGATAAAGCATAGTGACATTCCGAAGACGGCTTTTCGTTCATGGTATGGTCATTATGGGTATGTGGTGATGCCGTTTGGGTTGCCTAATGCACCAGCGGTATTCATGGATCTAATGAACCGGATTTTCAGTCCGTTCTTGGATACGTTTGCGGTGGTGTTCATTGACAATATCTTGGTCTATTCTAAGACTAAGGAGGAGCATGCAGAGCACTTGAGGAGTGTTTTACAGATCTAAGGGACAATTAGCTCTATGCTAAGTTATCAGAAAGTGAATTTTGGCTAGAGACAGTGGCGATCTTGGGTCATATTATTTCAAAGGAAGTGGTAGTAGTTGATCCGATCAAGATAGAGGCGGTGTCTAACTAGGAGGCACCAAAGAATGTAGCTGAGGTGAGGAGTTTCTTGGGTTTAGCTGGATATTACAGGAGGTTCGTGAAGGACTTTTCAAATATTGCTAGACCTATGACGGCGTTGATGAGGGTGGAGAAGAGGTTTCGTTGGGATGAGAACTGTTAGACGGCGTTCCAAACCTTAAAAGAGCGTTTGACCACAGCTCCTATCTTAGCTTTACCTGATGGGAGTGATAATTTTGAGGTATATACCGATGCGTCAAAGTATGGATTAGGATGTGTTTTAATGAAAAATGGGAAGGTAATAGCTTATGCTTCGAGGCAGATGAAGACTTATGAAGAGAATTACCCTACTAATGACTTGATTTGGGTGTTGTGGTGTTTGGTTTGAAGACTTGGAGGCACTATCTGTATGGAGATACTTTTAAGGTGTTTTCAGATCACAAAAGTTTGAAGTATATCTACACCCAAAAGGAGTTGGACATGAGGCATCGTCGGTGGATGGAGTTGATTGGCGACTACGCCATGGATATCTTCTATCATGAGGGTAAGGCTAATGTTGCTTCAGATGCTTTGAGCAGGAAGAGTATGCATTTCTTGTGCACTGCGATGTCCTTGATGCGATTCAGGGACGAGGTAGCGAAAATGGGCATTCATGTGATTCAAAAAGGAGAAGCTACTAGTGATTTGATGATCGAGCCGGGATTGTATGACGACATTCGGAGCAAGCAATTAGAGGATCCTGAGATTCAGTTGTGGAAGAAAGGGGTAGAGAAGGGTACTACTCCTAGGTTTTTTATTCATGCAGATGGAAGTGTCAGATTTGAGGATCCATGGTGTATGCCAAATGACCTTGAGTTGAGGAAGGTGATTTTGACTGAGGCTCACTGTACTCCCTATTCGGTTCATCCGGATGGGGATAAGTTATATAAAGATTTAAAGAAGACATTTTGGTGGTCGGGGATGAAGAAGGATGTGGCTGATTTTGTGGCGAAGTGATTGATCTGTCAGCGAGTTAAAGGGGAGCAGCAAAGACCGCAAGGTAAGATTCAGTCTCTTGAGGTTCCGGAGTTGAAATGGGAGTCTATATCCTTGGATTTTGTGCTGGGACTCCCGAGATCGCAGAAGGGGAATAAAATGATTTTGGTGATCGTGGATCGGTTAACCAAGTTAGCACATTTTATTCCTATGAAAGATACTTGGAGCAAGATTGAGTAAGCATTGGCTTATAGATAGCATGTGGTGAAGCTGCAAGTGGTGCCAAGTTACATTGTGTCTAATCGTGATGCGAGGTTCATTTCTAGTTTTTGAAAGGAACTGCAAGAACGTATGGGAACAACATTAAAGATAAGTAAAGTTTTTTATCCTGCAACGAATGGCCAGACGGAGAGAACGATCAATACCTTGTAGGACATGTTAAGGGCTTGTGTGTTATATTTTGGTGGGAGCTGGGAGGATAAGTTAGATTTGATTAATTTCTCATACAACAACAGTTATCATACTAGCATTGGGATGGCACAAATTGAAGCTTTGTATGGGAGAAGATGCAGGAGTCCGGTGTGTAGGGATGGTACTTCAAAGGCTATAATTTTAGTACCAGAGATAGTTCAGGACATGATAGAGTAAGTGA
>JAIUZE010016109.1:0-23891 GCA_022085475.1 Heliosperma pusillum | reverse complement strand
TTCTATCTGTGCAGAAAATGATAGCATCTGCAAGATGCCTCTGGAATCTGGAATGCTGCTGCACAGTTGTCAAGTGACCTGCTAATACTCAAACCTCTGTATCTAGAGTTTTGCTTCTTTTTTTCCATGAAAGCTAAAATCTTTAGATTTAAAATGAGATATCATGAGCCTTAAAATTCATCCTAATGAAGGAGTTATGAAGCCTGCAAGACATGTCTGATTTCAGAAAATGCTACTGAAAGTCAGCTCAGCACTTGTGTTCAACAAGGTTGTTTGTATATGCTCAAGTACTTTGAAGTGCACGTCCAAGGCTAAAAGTTGATCCTTGAATGATCCAAAATGTGTGAAGATCATGTGGTAGCAAAAGGGAGCCAAGACAAGCCCCAAAAGAAAACTGCTCAACAATGCCATTTCAGGAAAGGGACAAGCTTACTTTTTCAGTTGTTTTTCTGTCCAAATTGCTGTCTGTCCAAGCTCGTCTTATTAGTAGACTTTTGCATCTGTTTTGTATCCTTGTAAGGCTCATTGCAAGCCCTTAGATGTAGCTTTATGTTGTATGGTAGAGATCTTTTGTAATGCTCTATATATAGAGCCTTTAGTCCTTAGTAATAATCAGATTTTGATAAATGAAAATACATGAGATTTATTCTCTCCTTTTCAACTTGTGCTTGGCTTAGTTGAATCCTCTTTTAAGTAATCTGTGCTTGGCTTGATTACTTGGTTAGCCTTGATAAATTGTGCTTGTGTCTTGCTTAGCATAGTTTATCTAGGTTAGCATTGCAGTTCATGTTCTTAGTCTGTGCTTGGCTTGTGTGACAACCCTCGCGAATGCGGAAATAAAACATAACAAGCATGTGATTTAAATAGCGGAAAATACGATGTTTTTAAAACTTTTAACATGCATATAGAAAAGTACGAGGAGTGTCAAATATTACAAACCAAAGTATGAAATATATACTACAACAAGAGACGTAGTCTCTTAAAATGTTATCAATGTCAAAGTGATTAGCAAACTAGCTAAATAACGTCTAGAGGTGAATCTTCCAGGGACAACGCCCACTAGCTCACAACCGAACCCAAAATACCAAGCAAAAAGCCATCTAATCAAGCAACCTGTTCATCCATGAAAAACATGAACGCCACAGTCAGTGGGGAGTAACTCCGGGTTCTCCCATCTATATCACATTAAACATACATAAAAGGAAATACAAGAGTAGAAGCATACATAACATATATAGATATACATGTGAAATACGATAAGGATAAATAGGCAATTCAATATATAAGGATAAGAGCATATGGAATACAAATCCGAATCCATCATATTATACAAAGACTCAGGGAAGACACTCTTAGGCAACCATATACACTCACTAGGGCTTGCATCTCACCGTTAGCGGTATAAGTGTGATAAGATTGAGACTCGACAACCAAACCATGCCAAGTCATGCGAAGATCATAAGTAATCAATCATATAATCATCCATTCAAACGTACCAATACATTGACGACATCTCTCACGGTAAATGACACGCACTAGCACCGTGTACATGGCAAGAATGATTAAAATCGCATCCACGGGATAAACATTTCCCTGAACGCATACACGATAAACATTTCGTATATGTAGGCTAATTTCCTCCTGGTAGCACGACGATATAAATATCGGTCCTAGTCTAAACCTGGCCAGACTCTCGGAATAAACTGTTCCGATTCGACATGCGATAAACGTTTCGCATCCAAGACTCGGTCAATCATAGACGCCGAGTACCCCAAATTCGGTCGACATTCACGAAAGAGGCGGAAAAGAGCACAAGCATCAAAACAAGCGGTACGCTACATGCAAATGACACCACCTCGCAAGTATACAACTTTTGACGGCCGGGTCGATCAACGCAAAGCGTTCGCCTCCTAACAATGTCGTCATATGCCCACTAACACATGCAATTAAGCAGTAAGGATACACTCCCCGTTCCGACATTCCAGCCTTACGAACGTGGAGGTAGCCAAGGGAATGAGAGTACAAAGCACATAGGAAATTAGTGCCAAACCGTAACTTGTGTGAAAACTGACTCAAAGTAGGACATATCAAAAACCGTCACAAAACATGCGATACAAGCGAATGAAATATCATATATTCGAAACATTAATATTTTAAGTCATTACGTAAATTTATACGATAAATGAACCATCGGAAATATTATAAATGAAAACGTAAATGAGAAATACAAAGAAACTCCAGCAGGGTGCCAGCCGGTCAGGTGGACCGGCTGCCCGGCCACCCGGCTGGTACCACATGTCATATGAAAAACCAACATGAAAGAGCAGTGTGTCCCAGCCGGTCAAGGGGACCGGCTGCCGGCTACCCGGCTGGGACCAAAGGCATACGAGAAAAAACAAAGGAAAAGGCAGAGGTGTCTCAGCCGGTCGGCTGACCGGCTGCCGGTCGGCCGGCTGAGACGTATTTCATGCTCAAAACATAACGTAACACAACCAATATACAGCCACTCCCCAGCCGGTCAGCTGACCGGCTACCGGTCGGCCGGCTGGGGTCCAATATGCACGAAAATGTCATCTTTCACTAAGGCTTAACATTCAACAATTATCGTCTACCATTATAAATCATCAATTCTCATATCATTTCTTAACTAACAACATCCATCATCAATCAACACAATGCCTAAGCCTACTAATCATATTCTAAATACGATTACTGACATAGGAAACACATAAAACACGTAAATGATATCGAGTAACCCTTCACCGTTACCTTTTTGCGTCTTCACTCCGCGTCAATGTCCTCTTCAATCAAGAAGTAGTCTTTGTCGGGATCTTTGAGGTCACCACCTACAAATAGATAATAAAAGATGAATATAATTCACCTTCGAGAAAGACGGATAATTTGAAAATTGAGAAAGACGGTAATTTTATTACCAAAACGGATAGAGGACGATGAGAGGGGAAGAATGAGACGAACCTAGGTGAATTTGAGTGAGAAATGAAAGAGTAGCGACGATTCTAAGATTGGAAGAAATATGGAGGTTAGGGTTTTTGGGGTTTCTTGGTGAGGAAGATGAAGATGTTGAGTTGTGAGGAAGTTAGGGTTTGGGTGAGTATATGAGGAGTAAGTGGAAAAAGTCAAGGAAAAGTCAATAACGTCTTAAGACGTGATTTACTTGAATTCTCGCGTAAAATCCAAATACGAACTCGGAAATTCCAAATTAGACACGGGAAATTTAATTATAAACTAAAACTAAATTTCGCTGAAAAGTATCCGTAAAATATTTTTACTATAAAAATAGGGTACATTTGCGGGTGTTACAATCACCCCACCTTTTAAAGAGTTTCGCCCTCGAAACTTGAGCGAAGGAAAGATACCTTAATCGAATAGGCTCGGATATTTACTACGCATAGAAGCTTCCGTTTCCCAAGTCTCTTCTTCGACATTGACACATCTCCACAAGATTTTCACTAAAGGAACCACTTTACTTCTCAACTTCTTATCCTTGCGATCTAGGATGCGGATCGGCTTCTCTTCAAAGGACAAATTCGGTTCGAGCTCGGGCATTTCCTTTTGAAAGACATGGCTTGGATCACTAACATACTTTCTCAATTGAGAAACATGGAATACATTATGAACCTTAGCCAAATTCGGGGGTAAATCCAACTTGTAAGCAACGGCACCAATCCTTTTCACAATATCAAAGGGTCCAATGTATTTTGGGCTCAATTTACCCTTTACACCAAACCGTTTAACACCCTTCATCGAAGATACTTTGAAGAACATCTTATCTCCAACTTCAAATTCTAACGGTCTTCTTCGGATATCGGCATAAGACTTTTGTCGGTCTTGAGCGGCTTTCATTCTATCATGAATGACCTTCACATGATCAATAGTCTCAACAAGAACATCGGGGCCTAAGTCACGAACACCACTCAATTGATTCCAACATATAGGACTCCGACATTTCCTTCCATAAAGAGCTTCATAAGGAGCCATCTTGATCGAGGCATGATAACTATTGTTGTAAGAAAACGCCACCAACGGTAGACTCTTTTCCCAACTAGATTGGAAGTCGAGTGCACAAGCCCTAAGCAAGTCTTCTAAATTCTGAATAGTCCTCTTGGTCTGACCATCGGTAGCAGCATGAAAAGCGGTACTCATCAACAACTTACTACCCATGGCTTCTTGAAAAGCTTTCCAAAATCTCGAACAGAATCTCGGATCTCGGTCGGATATAATCTCCTTGGGAACACCATGGTATCTAAAAATCTCATCAACATAGGCTTTCGCTAGACGATCTAAACTCCAAGTCTCTTTGATCGGAATGAATCTAGCAGACTTGGTCAAACGATCAACAACAGCCCAAACGGCATCTTTACTTCTAACGGTCCTCGGCAAAGCCATGACAAAATCCATAGAAATAGATTCCCACTTCCACAGCGGAATATCCAACGGTTGTAGCAACCCACCGGGCCTCTTGTGTTCAATCTTCACTTGTTGGCAAGTAAAACATCTTCCAACATAAGACACAACATCGCCTTTCAAATTCGGCCACCAAAAAACGCAACTTTAAATCTTTATACATCTTATCACCTCCGGGGTGAATAGAATAAGGGGAAAGGTGAGCTTCATCAAGAACTCCCTTTCTCAAATCAAGAGCATTAGGCAGAAACAAACGGCCATGGAATCGAAGAACACCTTTATCATCAAACTTGAAATCTTTAGCTTTTCCTAGAAGTTTGGCTTGAATAGACTTGTAGGTAAGATCATCAACTTGGCTTTCGCGGATCTCGCGGAGGAAAATAGGTTCGGCAGTCACAACACCAACATAATCAAATCCACGTTCCACGAATTCCAACTTCAACTTTCGAAACTCAATACAAAGATCAACGGGCAAAACCGATATAGCATTCAAGGAATTAGAAGATTTCCTACTAAGAGCATCGGCAACAACATTAGCCTTCCCTTCATGGTACAACAACTCAAAATCATAATCATTCACCAATTCCAACCATCTTCTTTGTCTCATATTCAACTCTTTTTGAGTAAATATGTACTTCAAACTCTTGTGATCGGTGAATATACGACAATGAACACCAATAAGGTAGCGTCTCCATACTTTCAAAGCATGAACAACGGCGGCCAATTCCAAATCATGAGTAGGATAGTTCACTTCATGAACTCTCAACTGCCTCGAAGCATACGCCACCACTTTCCTACTTTGCATAAGTACACAACTCAATCCCATCTTAGAAGCATCACAATAGACATCATAGTCTACACCATCTTCAGGCAAAGTTAACACCGGAACGGTAGTTAACCTCTTCTTTAACTCTTGAAAAGCAGCTTCACAAGCTTCATTCCATAGGAACTTGGTTTCCTTCTTCAATAATTGAGTCATCGGTCTAGCAAGCTTAGAGAAATCCTTGACAAATCTACGGTAATAACCAGCTAAACCAAGAAAACTTCGAACTTCTCTAACATCGGTCGGACTCTTCCAATCCACCACAGCTTCAATTTTAGAAGGATCCACCATTACACCTGGTAGAGTCTATTGATCGAATACGAAAGAGGGGGGGGGGGGTGAATTGAGTATTAAAAACTAGCCCCACTTTTTCGATTTATAAGATATGTAATTAATTATTTGATCTTATGAATTAAAATCAACTAATTAATTAATCAAAGTAAGCACGAATAACGAAATAACGAAAAGTAAAGAGATAAGAGAGAGGCACACGATTTTTGAAGTGGTTCAGTTTCACACGTTGAAACCTACGTCCACTATTCTCGATTAATAATTTTTAGTACCTTTCTACGGATTACAAAAATTACCAACCCACTCGTATAATCAACACTATGATTATAACTCAAGGTGAGTATCGCTAAATACTCTATACTATCTTACGCTAATAAGAAAGTACAATATAACTCACACAAATTCCCGTTAAAGAATTGTAAGCTTATAATGATGTACTATTATCCAATAACGTATTTCACTCAAGCGATTGATAATAATTGATGCACGACTCTTTTAAAAACAAACTCTAAAAATAATAAATATTTGCTCAAAGGTTTGCTTTAAAACGATTTTGGAAAATCAACACTAGTAAAATAAATAGCCGTGTGAATGTAGTGTATTTCGTGTATTTTACAAATTGTATGTGAATGAGTATTTATAGTAGAAGAATTATAGTAGATCTAAAACTCTAGCATAATATTTAAGAAAGATATTTATTTTTAATACCATAAAATAATATTTGCTTATCTTTTAGAAATATTTTTATCTCAAAATATTATTTGGTTTATCTTATAGAAATATATTTATCTTAATATCTCAAAATATTGTTGTAAAGATATAGTAGAATCCTAGATTAGGTAAACTAAGGAAACAAACCTATGGAGGCCGGATTCCTATAGCTCACGAAACCCTATGAGCACGAATCCCTAGGTGGCACAAACTAGGTTTCACGAAACCCTAGATGGCTCAACCACTAGGTGGGCTAATTAGGTTAACAACAAATTGAGATAGAATATATTAGAAACCCTAGGTAGCATGACAACCCATAAGTTGTATTACTAACCAATAGAATCTCATAAATATATTCTCTATTAAAATAATTGATAAATATAAAAATAAAACTCTTTCACTTTTGAAAACATTTCAAAACATTTTATTTCCAAAATCATGCATCAATATTTTATCATCCAAAGTCATAGGCTAAAGCTATAACTTTTGAACATAAAATCTCTCGAATGGAATAGTTACCGAATGACGACCTATACTATCTAATCTTCACAAAGATCTTCAGTATACGGATCATCTCTTCATCTTGATCACAAAGACCCTCCATCTCGAGTCTTGTGTAGTTTGATGTAGATCTTGTTTGAAGCGATTTTCTTTAAAGTTATGCCTGGTTAGCTATAACTTCCATGTTCACTTCCAAAGTTATTCCTGAAGTTGTTATAACTTTGTCTCACAGACTTTATCAAAGTTATGCCTAACTTTGATCTTTCTTCTCATAATTGTTGCTAGCTATAATAAGACTAAAGCACACAATTACACGCATATGATATATCGAGTAAAACAAATTATTACGTAACCACATGTCATTATCAAAACTATGAATTGGTCCAACAAATTCCCCCTTTTTCATGATGACAAGTCTCATATGATTTTCTCAAGAGTTCTTCTTAACAATGTGACTAAGTATGGTTCCCCCTCAACAAAGCACTCCAAAGTTATAGCAACTTTGATCGCAAGAACAAAACAACTTAGCCAAAGTTATAGCTCGAAAGAATTTAAGAGATAACGAGTCTTGACAAGGAGCAAGCTTAAGCAAAGACTCAAATCATATCATTTCTTCCCCCTCTTGGTATCATTGAAAAGACAAGAACAAAGACATGAAACGACTAGAATAACACATGTCAAGGCAAGAAATAGATATGCAAAATACGCAATATAAAATGATATATACCAAGCAAAATCAAGTGCAAATGTTGATTAAGAACTACAAACCACAAAAGAAGTATTACTGCCAAATGGGCCGAATGGATTAGTAGGTTAAGAAACAAAACAAGCTAAGGTAAGAAGATCAAGGCTTTTTGGGTTGTCGGATGATGTTGGGATTAATGTAATCGGGTCGGGTGCGGTACTCGAGAGTATAAAGACGATCAAGGCACGTCGACACATGAGTAGCTTGGGCGGTGAGGCAAACATCGAAGTTTCGAACCTTCAAAGAAAGAGCCTCCGTCGCATCAAGTATAGTGTGCATCCCCTCACGCATTTCCGAACCGCTTGTCACCAATGCACCTCCTTGGCTCACCAAGAATTGCATCTGATCCCTTTGCCTATACATCTCTTGTCGAATATCGACAACATTCCTCTCTAATTTTTCTAGGCAATCATCAACACCCGTCATCCAAGACCTCAACTCACTACTCACACCCGACCTACCATGGTCACGGGTGGAGCTAGTGTTCCCCATAGCCACGGTTTTTACAATTTTGTTTTTTCAACATCCGCATCAAGTTTCTTATCTTGCGCAGCAAGGCGCTCCATTACTTTTCCAATAAACACATCCAATTTCGATTCAAGCCCCGAAAAATCAGCCACTCTCGGGTTCATAACAACCGAACCACCTTCTTTTTTTTTTTTTTTTTTTTTTTTTTTTTTCACTAACACCCTCTTGTACCCTTTTTTTTATTAATTGAAGCCTTTTTGTACCTTCAAGCACCGAACCCGACTCGGTTTAGGTTTTGGAGTTTGTAGAGTAGCCGTGTAGCACCGGCTCTATTCCTCTTTTTCCTTTTTTTTTTGTTTTTGAATTTGGGTAGGATCGTAAAAGGAATATAAGGTAATTATTTTTGAGATATGGTAAGGATAGAATTAGGTAAATTAAAAAGATATGGTGATGTATTTTTGTTTAAGAAATTCGGCTAGCATAGGATACATGGGTAGAGTTTGGCTCAATTTTGGAAGGTGAATAAGATAGATATTTGGCAATTATGTGGTCCATAATTCAATTTCCATAAAACACTCAATATGCAAGGTACTCACGTAAAATATATAATATTAAACACAAATATACTAGCAATGAAATATGCGGACACAGTGATATAATGTAACACCCCGTAATTTGAAAGACCGAAATTATATTTGAATAGTAATAAATTTAATTTATTTTAATTTATTACGATTTATTTGAATTTATCATAATTTAATATAATTATTTTGAATTTATTTGAAATTAAAGAGTAGGTTATACGGTTTAAACCCGAACTTCATGTAACTATTCCCGAGTCAACTTAAGTCCCGAAACAAACCCAAAACCCGACTCCTATATGTGCCACACGCCCAAAACACCTTTTTCCCTCATTTTAGGGCTTTTGATTAATTTGATTAAACTAATACAAATATCTAAGATATTTGTAACTTTATCAATCTGTCAATTTAAATTTTGCAACAAATCGCTTAAACCCGGACCCGACATCTTCCTCTTCCACACGCCTCTCCCTCTTGTTCCCTTAGGATTAGAAATTTTCATTTCTTTTGATTAAACTAACATAATATCTAATAATATCTAGATATTTACCATAATATCTAAGATATTTATAAAACCTGAGTCAATCCCGTAACAACAAGTTCAAAACCCGACTCCCATTAATCCCCTATATTACACGGTCCAACCCACCCCTCTTACTCACTAATTATCTTTTCATTTTACATTAAACCAACTTAATATCTACTTAATACCTTCCTTAATATAATCACAATTGTTCTTCGTGTTCTTGATCGTTCTTGAGCAAAATCGTCACAAAACCTTCGTTACTTGGCCAATTCCATTCTAAATTATATTTCTAGAGTCTCCTCTCCGCTCTTCATCTCCGTGTACGTTTCATTTTCAATTCCGACAAAATCGTTTTCAACACTTTAATTGTTGAAATCAAGTTTTAATACTAATAATGTTATTTTTATCATTTCTTATAGGAGAAGATTATGAAGACGAGTTTGGTGACTCGTATATTTTAGAAGAAGATTAGTAGACGGGTTTTTAGGTCTTATTTTGGTGCTATTTGGTTTTGTGCTAGCTAATGTAACGATTACCGAGTTACTCGACGAATTAATGTCACATCTATTTTTGTTATTTACGGTTTTAAGTAGTAACATGCTAGGTTGTTATTATTATTAAGTTTTATGAGTTTTTAACATATTTAGTGTTTTTGACATGTTGGATGATTTGTTCATAATCATAATTTTAGTATGAATGATGGTTGAATTGGTTGTTAAAATGGATGGTTGTTAATTAAAACATGTAAGAAATAAATTTGGGGTTGTTGTTGGTGGTGGCCGTGACTGGTGGCCGAGAAACAGACCCGGCAGGCCCGGTCCAGGCCCGGCTGCCCGGTCTTGGTTGGCCCGTTAATTGGCCCTTTGGGCTTGTGTCGATACTTGATTGTTTTGTTGTTGTTTTGACGGGTTTTAAATATGTTAAGCATGCGGGAAATATTAAGAAACGATTTTAGAAATGGTTGACCAAAACAGGCCGACACCAGGCCCGTGGACCCGGTTCAGGCCCGGTTCAGTCTCGGCCCGGTCCAGGCCCGGCTGACCCGTGAGCCCTCCTTTAGGCTTGTGACGTTTTTTTGAGTTTATTGTTATTATTATATCATGTTTTGTAATATTTAGCAAGTGGGAAATTTTAATAAGTAAATTATTTAACTAAACGGTTTTTCATAATATTATTATTTCTCACATGTTAGAAATTATAGCATGAGATTATAGTTTAATTTGATATTCCTTAAGTCAAGCGGGTTTCGTAAGAATTAATAATTCACATGTTAGAAATTAGAATAAAATAGCATGAAATGAATATGATGTTCTTATGTTCAAGCCTAAATGGCTAAGACTCTGTTTCTAGCTGGTTTGACCAAACGAGTTTGGTCAAACTATGATCTAGTCAGCCCCGTTTTGACTGATGACCCGTCGCGGGACTCGGGTCGGGGATTTGTCTTCAGGTAAAGTTTTATTTATTGAATGAATGAATGAGCCTTAGTAGATATGAGGCGATATGATATTTGAATGTGATTTATATGCAATTAGTCACATGATAGGAAGTTTTTCCCGTGACTGTTTAATTGTATGATATATGTCGTGTTGACTAAGTACTCATAGAGAATTATGGATTATATGGCGTGTTGACCATTCTAATTCTAAATGAGTACCTTAGACCATGACATTGATAGACCTTACTATCTTTAACGAGTATATAGTTCACAGCTTGATAGCTTTTGTGTCACTGGCCTGGGATTTTGATACCAAGCCGGGGCATGGCTGCCTAATTGCTTCCACTTTGGGAATGGAGCCAGCTTAAGTACTAGCCAACTCTGCTTAGGGGGTCTCCTAGTAGAGATTCTCATGTACTTTTGGTCATGAGACAGGGAATGGGTTAGCTGTTGTCGCTAGGTCTGCGCAGTCTAGGACTAGGATGTTTATCCTACCTTGTGGTATAGAGCTCGAGTTACAGAAGTCGACTATTGACTGTGCTAAGAACTTATGCCTGTTTCTAGACGTATTGGTCTTTCATGTTTGATGATTCTATGAATCTTAGAAGGTGAGATGCAAGCCGGCTACGGTTGATAGAGTTTGGATTACTGGTTGTTAACTGATTCACATGATAGCTTGCATGAGTAGCTTAGCCTTCATATGCTAGGTTATATGTTAGTTATTTGTTTCATAACATGAAAAGCATATCGTATATGTTAAGGCTTTGTATTTTCCATATACATCTCTTTTATGTTATTCATGTTTTATTAAACTCGACATTTCGTGGCTGGGAGAACTCGGAGTTACTCCCCACTGACTGTGGCTTCCGTGTTTACATTTAATGCGGTTGGCAGGTTTGTGAAGCATGCTTGGGTACATTGACGAGCTAGCGAGTGAAGTATTACCTTGGACCTATATTCGGTTCTTAGGATTGTATTATTTAATACACTCTTTTATTTCCGTATTTATTAGGGAGATATGTCTCCCGTTTTAGATACTTCTTATGCATAATATTATTTCCTTTTTGTTATGAAACTTTCTCTTTAAGACACCTTTGTTATGATGAATATATTTAATGGTAGGTTCCGGTTTTAAAATTTACCGATTTTCACTAAAGTGAACCTATTAAAAACGTATTCTCATCTTTTATTTATTTAAATTACTTGTTTATCTTTCCGCAAATTCGAGGATGTCACAGTTGGTATCAGAGCATTTCGCTCCCGACGCACGTTTGTGTACCCTAGTATAAATAACTTGACCTTAATAAAATAATAAACTTGTGAGATAGAATGGTAGGATGGGTAGATTAGGATCTATGTTGTAGTCTCTTTGTGCTTGCTAAATGATAAGTACTAATCTGTGTTTTCTTTTGCAAGATGCCTCCGAGAGTTGACAACGCGATCCTAGCAGCTCTTACTCTTATTATACAGAATCAGCAAAATCAACAAAATCAACAGCCGAATCCTATTCCTAATCCTCCTCACGACCATGAGAGACACGGAAGTTATACATGGGTTGCTTCACAACTGTCTAGGAGCAAAGCCAAAACCTATGGTGGTGAAGTGGATCCCATCGAGCTTTCGGAATGGATACGGGAAATGGAGAAGAACTTTTCTCTATATGATGTTCTTGAAACGGATAAAGTCCGTCTTGCTTCCCACTTCTTAGTGAAGGAAGCTGATCAGTGGTGGACTCTTTCTGGTCCTACTGCTAAGTTGGAACCTGGTTTTAGTTGGACTCGTTTCCGTGAGCTATTAGAGGCGAGGTTCTACCCTGATGAATTGAGGCAGCAGAAACTGAAGGAATTCATGGACTTCAAACATGGAAGGCTCTCAGTTCAGGAGTTCACGACCAAATTCAACGAGTTGGCTCATTATGCCACTTGGCTTATTTCGAGGGAGGAAGACAAGGCGTTCTTTTACCTGGGAAAACTTTCTCCTCAGGTGAAGGGCAAGATCAGTAGGGGTGCTACTTCTTTTGTCTCTATCTACAATGATGCTATATGGGCAGAGAGTTCAATTCGCGAGATTGCCGAAGAGGCTCGTACCTCGTATGTTGCTCCTAATGCTTTTGGTAAGAGACCGTTGTATCCTACTTCTCGACCTTCCTTTTCCTCCTCTTACTCAAACAAGAGGAAGAATTTTCAGAGTGGGCAAGCAACTCAGAGTAACCGTCCATTCGTCCCGAGCAACAACAACGATCTTAAGGATCGTATCTGTTTTAGGTGCAAGATGCCTATGCATCCCGGTATTGGCTGCTTCAACAAGCCATTTGTGTTCTTTACTTGTCAGAAACTGGGACACAAGGCTAATGTATGTCCTGATAGGAAGAAGATAGGTTCTACACCAGTTACTTCTGGGAGACCTAGAGGTCGAATTTTCATCATGAGCCGAGCTGAGGCCGATGCTCAACCCGACATTGTGACTGGTATGTTTTCAATTTATGAAATACCGTGTTTAATTTTATTTGATACGGGAGCTTCTTTGTCCTTTATTTCGATGAGACTATCCGATAAATTACCTCTCAAAGCTTCAGTTGGAGAAAGTACTCCTATATCTTTACCGTCCGGAGATGTGTTTTCATGCTCTTATGTTCATTCGGACATTCCTATATCAATAAACGGATCTACTTTTCCGGCTAATCTTCTTCGGTTCCCTCTTGAAGAATTTGATATCATTCTGGGCATGGATTGGTTATCTACATATCATGCTCGATTTGAATGCCGTGACCAGAAGATTATTCTCAAAAGTCCTTTAGGTACCCGTGTATCCTATCAAGGGGTTCGAAAACAGACCACTGTGAAACTTGTTTCGGCTATGAAGATGGTAAAAACTATCAAGAAGGCTTACAAAGCTTTCTTATGTGTTGTGACTACTTCTACCACTTCGTCTTTACCTTCATTGGAAGATGTGCCAATTGTTCAAGAATTTCCAAATGTATTTCCCGATGAATTACCCGGAATTCCTCCTGAAAGAGATGTTGAATTTTCCATTGATCTAGTTCCTGGAACTGGTCCTATTGCGAAAGCTCCATATCGCATGCCACCTACCGAATTGAAAGAGTTGAGAGTTCAACTTGATGATATGATTGAGAAAGGCTTTATTAGGCCTAGTGCTTCTCCTTGGGGTTCTCCGGTGCTCTTTGTCAAAAAGAAAGACGGTTCTATGCGACTGTGCATTGATTATCGTGAGTTCAACCGTGTCACAATCAAAAATAAATATCCACTTCCGCGTATTGATGATCTCTTTGACCAGTTACGTGGTGCTTCAACTTTTTCAAAGATTGATCTTAGATCGGGTTATCATCAAATTCCCGTTCGTGAAGCAGATATTCCCAAGACTGCTTTTAGCTGAGGTATGGTCATTTCGAATTTAAAGTGATGCCATTCGGTTTGACTAACGCTCCAGCAATATTCATGGATCAGATGAATCGTACCTTCAGCGAGTACCTCGATAAATGTGTTGTAGTATTCATTGATGATATTTTGATCTTTTCTAAATCTAAGGAAGAACATGCTGATCACCTCCGAACCATTTTGGGTGTTCTTCGACGCCAAAAATGGTACGCTAAGTTCTCTAAATGTGAATTCTGGTTGCCCGAGGTATCTTTCCTTGGTCATGTCATTTCAAAAGACTGTGTTATGGTCGATCCAGCTAAGATTGAGGCCGTGGTGGAATGGAAGAGTCCGAAAAATGTGTCCGAGATTCGGAGTTTCCTTGGTTTAGCGGGTTATTACCGTCGGTTTGTGAAAGATTTCTCTAAGTTAGCAAGACCGATGACTCAATTGCTAAAGAAGGAAGCAAAGTATATCTGGACCGATGAATGTGAAAATGCCTTCTTGGAATTAAAGAAGAGATTGACTACCGCACCGGTGTTGACTTTACCAGATGATGAAGCTGATTATGATGTCTATTGTGATGCTTCTAAGCATGGTTTGGGATGTGTCTTAATGCAGAATAGAAAAGTCATTGCATATGCTTCTCGACAACTCAGGGTTCATGAAGTGAACTACCCGACTCATGATCTTGAGTTAGCAGCTGTGGTGCATGCATTGAAAACTTGGAGACACTATCTTATTGGAGTTCATTGTCGAATCTATACCGATCATAAAAGCTTGAGGTGCATCTTTACTCAGAAGGAGTTGAATATGAGACAGAGAAGATGGTTAGAGTTAGTGAATGATTATGATGCCGAGTTGATTTACCATGAAGGAAAGGCAAATGTTGTGGCAGATGCATTGAGTAGAAAGACTAGTCATTCATTGAATGCTCTTAGTACTTTACCCGATGAACTGGTAACAGAATTTCAGAAGCTTAAGATACAGTTTGTTGGGAAAGGATTCGATTATCTTGGTGCTTTGACTGCGGAACCCGATTTCTATTGAGAGATTCGTACTTATCTACCGGAGGATGCTACTTTCATAGCCATACGAGCAAAAATCCTACTTGGGCAAGCTAAGGATTGTGTGGTGGATAATGATGGCTACCTTCGTTACCATGGTAGAATGTATGTTCCGAGAAGTGCCGAGTTGAGAAAGAGAATACTTGATGAAGCTCACCTTTCTCCTTATTCTATTCATCCTGGCGGTGACAAAATGTATAAAGATTTGAGACCACAGTTTTGGTGGCCTAGGATGAAGATTGAAGTAAAGGAGTATGTTAGTAAATGTCTTACTTGTCAGAAGGTGAAGATCGAACTTCAAAGACCCGGAGGTTTGCTACAACCTTTGGAAATTCCTCTTTGGAAATGGGAGTCTATTTCTATGGACTTCGTGATGGCTTTACCTAGAACTTCTAGTGGAAATGATGCCATCTAGGTTATTGTAGACCGTCTAACCAAGTGTGCCAGATTCGTGCCTAGCAAAGAAACTTGGAAGATAGATGTCTTAGCCCGTGCCTATGTGGATGAGATAGTGCGTTACCATGGAGTGCCTAAAGATATAGTTTCAGATCGTGATCCGAGATTCTGTTCCCGATTCTGGAAGGCTTTACAAGAAGCTATGGGTAGTAAATTGTTGATGAGCACATCATTTCATGCCGCTAGTGATGGTCAAACCGAGAGGACGATCCAAACTTTGGTAGATCTTCTCCGGGCTTGTGCCTTAGACTTTCACGCTTCTTGGGAGAAGTGTTTGCCTCTGGTTGAATTTTCTTATAACAACAGTTACCATGCTTCTATCAAGATGGCACCGTACGAGGCTTTATACGGTAGGAAGTGCCGTAGTCAGGTTTGTTGGGATCAAGTCCAGGATGATCATGTGTCGAGTCCCGACATAGTGACTGAAACGATTGATCAAGTTCAAGTCATTCGTGAGCGAATGAAAGCCGCTCAAGATAGACAAAAATCAAATGCCGATGTCCGTCGTCGACCACTTGAATTTGATGTTGATGACCGAGTATTCCTTAAAGTGTCACCGTTGAAAGGAGTGAAACGGTTTGGAGTGAAGGGAAAGTTGAGTCCTAAATATATTGGACCGTTTCGTGTGCTTAAGAGAGTTGGTCCCGTTGCTTATCGTTTGGAATTACCTCCGAACTTGAGTAAAGTTCATGATGTGTTCCATGTTTCTCAATTGAAGAAGTATATTAGTGATCCGAGTCATATTATTCAAGAAGAAGTGTTGGACTTGGAACCTCATTTGGCTTTGGAAGAAAGGCCGGATTCGTATACTTGAAAGGGCTAGCAAGCAACTCAGAAACAAAGTGGTACCCTTAGTTCGTATCCTTTGGCGTTGTGGAAACGTTGAAGCAGAAACTTGGGAACCCGAAGCTAAAATATTAGCTAAATATCCCGAGCTCTTTGCTTGAGGTAAATCTCCTTCTTTCTTCCCTCTTTCTATTCGATTTATTCTTTCGAATATTCCGTTCCTTCTATCGAATATCATCTCTTATAGATAGATTATTAGAAGCTTTAGTTAGAAATTTTAGGCATAGATAGTAGAGTTATTACCTTTACTATAGAATTTTTGAACTAAAAGCTTTTGGAAATGTTTGATGATTTCAAGTAGTTTTACCGTCAAGGAGTGTTGAGACTCGTTATTGGAGACGTTCGATAACTAGTTTTCTCATTTGTTGATGCGAAAATGTATCTTTTAAGTCTTTGACTTGGGACGTCGATGTTCTTAACTGCAGACGAGAACCTTCCGCCCCATTGATAAGACCCTGTATTTTTATTACAAATATATTTTAAAAGGTTTGAAATAGACCTACATATATGTCACATTCCTCCTTCTAAGTTTCGAGGACGAAACTTTTTAAAAGGAGGGGTGATTGTAACACCCCGTAATTTGAAAGACCGAAATTATATTTGAAAAGTAATAAATTTAATTTATTTTAATTTATTACGATTTATTTGAATTTATCATAATTTAATATAATTATTTTGAATTTATTTGAAATTAAAGAGTAGGTTATACGGTTTAAACCCGAACTTCATGTAACTATTCCCGAGTCAACTTAAGTCGTGAAACAAACCCAAAACCCGACTCCTATATGTGCCACACGCCCAAAACACCTTTTTCCCTCATTTTAGGGCTTTTGATTACTTTGATTAAACTAATACAAATATCTAAGATATTTGTAACTTTATCGATCTGTCAATTTAAATTTTGCAACAAATCGCTTAAACCCGGACCCGACATCTTCCTCTTCCACACGCCTCTCCCTCTTGTTCCCTTAGGATTAGATATTTTCATTTCTTTTGATTAAACTAACATAATATCTAATAATATTCTAGATATTTACCATAATATCTAAGATATTTATAAAACCTGAGTCAATCCTGTAACAACAAGTTCAAAACCCGACTCCCATTAATCCCCTATATTACACGGTCCAACCCACCCCTCTTACTCACTAATTATCTTTTCATTTTACATTAAACCAACTTAATATCTACTTAATACCTTCCTTAATATAATCACAATTGTTCTTCGTGTTCTTGATCGTTCTTGAGCAAAATCGTCACAAAACCTTCGTTACTTGGCCAATTCCATTCTAAATTATATTTCTAGAGTCTCCTCTCCGTTCTTCATCTCCGTGTACGTTTCATTTTCAATTCCGACAAAATCGTTTTCAACACTTTAATTGTTGAAATCAAGTTTTAATACTAATAATGTTATTTTTGTCATTTCTTATAGGAGAAGATTATGAAGACGAGTTTAGTGACTCGTATATTTTAGAAGAAGATTAGTAGACGGGTTTTTAGGTCTTATTTTGGTGCTATTTGGTTTTGTGCTAGCTAAGGTAACGATTACCGAGTTACTCGACGAATTAATGTCACATATGTTTTTGTTATTTACGGTTTTAAGTAGTAACATGCTAGGTTGTTATTATTATTAAGTTTTATGAATTTTTAACATATTTAGTGTTTTTGACATGTTGGATGATTTGTTCATAATCATAATTTTAGTATGAATGATGGTTGAATTGGTTGTTAAAATGGATGGTTGTTAATTAAAACATGTTAGAAATAAATTTGGGGTTGTTGTTGGTGGTGGCCGAGAAACAGGCCCGGTTCAGGCCCGGTCCAGGCCCGGCTGCCCGGTCTTGGTTGGCCCGTTCTTTGGCCCTTTGGGCTTGTGTCGATACTTGATTGTTTTGTTGTTGTTTTGACGGGTTTTAAATATGTTAAGCATGCGGGAAATATTAAGAAACGATTTTAGAAATGTTGACCAAAACAGGCCCAAACCAGGCCCGTGGGCCCAATCCAGGCCCGGTTCAGTCTCGGCCCGGTCCAGGCCCGGCTGACCCGTGAGCCCTCCTTTGGGCTTGTGACGGTTTTTGAGTTTATTGTTATTATTATATCATGTTTTGTAATATTTAGCAAGTGGGAAATTTTAATAAGTAAATTATTTAATTAAACGGTTTTCATAATATTATTATTTCTCACATGTTAGAAATTATAGCATGAGATTATAGTTTAATTTGATATTCCTTAAGTCCAAGCGGTTTCGTAAGAATTAAAATTCACATGTTTTTAGAAATTAGAAATAAATATCATGAAATGAAAATATGATGTTTCTTGTATGTTCAAGCCTAATGCTAAGACTCTGTTTCTAGACGGTTTGACCAAACGGGTTTGGTCAAACTACGATCTAGTCAGCCCCGTTTTGACTGATGACCCGTCGCGGGACTCGGGTCGGGGATTTGTCTTCAGTTAAAGTTTTATTTAATGAATGAATGAATGAGCCTTAGTAGATATGAGGCGATATGATATTTGAATGTGATTTATATGCAATTAGTCACATGATAGGAAGTTTTTCCCGTGACTTTTTAATTGTATGATATATGTCGTGTTGACTAAGTACTCATAGAGAATTATGATTATATGGCGTCTTGACCATTCTAATTCTAAATGAGCACCTTGGACCATGACATTGATAGTCCTTACTATCTTTAACGAGTATATAGTTCACTGCTTGATAGCTTTTGTGTCACGGCCTGGGGGGCTTATCTCCAAGTCGGGGCATGGCTGCCTAATAGTTCCACTTTGGGAATGGAGCTAGCTTAAGTACTAGCCATCTCTGCTTAGGGGGTCGCCTAGTAGAGTTTCTCATTGACGGTTATGTCATGGGACGGGGAACGGAATAGCTGTTGTCGCTAGGTCTGATCAGTCTAGGACTAGGATTTGTTTTCCTACCTTGTGGTATAGCCTCGAGTTACAGAAGTCTTCTATCGACTGTTCTAAGAACTTATGCCTGTTTGTAGAAGTATTGGTCTTTCATGTATGTATGATTCTATGAGTTCTAGAAGGTGAGATGCAAGCCGGCTACGGTTGATAGAGTTTGATTACTGGTTGTTAACTTGATTCACATGATAGCTTGCCCATGAGTAGCTTAGCCTCATATGCTAGTTTATATGTTAGTTATTTGATTCATAACATGAAAGCATTCGTATTATGTTTAAGGTTTTCTTTGTATTTTCATATACATCTCTTTATGTTATTCATGTTTGTATTAAACTCGTACATTTCGTGGCTGGGAGAATACCGGAGTTTACTCCCGCACTGACTGTGGCTTCCGTGTTTACATTTAATGCGGTTGGGCACTGTTTGTGAAGCATGCTTGGTTACATTGACGAGCTAGGCGAGTGAAGATTCCTTGGACCTATATTCGGTTCTTAGGATTGTATTATATTATACACTCTTTATTTCCGTATTTATACGGGAGATATGTCTCCCGTTTTGGATACTTCTTATGTATAATATTATTTCCTTTTTGTTATGAACCTTTTTCTTTAAGACACCTTTGTTATGATGAATATATTTAATGGTAGGTTCCGGTTTTAAAATTTACCGATTTTCACTAAAGTGAACCTATTAAAAACGTATTCTCATCTTTTATTTATTTAAATTACTTGTTTATCTTTCCGCAAATTCGAGGATGTCACATATAATCTCGTCTTATTCTAGCCAGTCACGCAGGTTCACAAAATAAATAAGATGAATTTAATTGCTCACGATTAAACCAATTTCCAACCGCAAAATCTCAAAACGTCTTCTCGCTAACGCCTTTGTTAAAATGTCAGCCCATTGATTGTCAGTACTACAAAATTCGAGTTTAATGTTGCCCTTTTCTACATGGTCACGCAAAAAGTGATGTCTAATGTCTATATGCTTAGTACGAGAATGCTGAGCTGGGTTCTTAGAAAAAACAATAGCACTCGTATTATCACAGAAAACAGGCATACAACCAACATTAACACCATAATCAAATAGTTGTTGCTTTAACCAAAGTAGTTGAGAACATACCAGTCCCGCAGCGATATATTCAGCTTCTGCAGTAGACAATGCAACCGAATTTTGCTTCTTTGAGCCCCAAGTAATTATGCAAGGTCCAACAAACGTAGCAAATCCAGAGGTACTTTTTCTATCTAAAGAACATCCCGCATAATCTGCGTCTGAATATCCTACTAGATCGAAATTGCACTCAAGTGGATACCATAAATATAGGTTAGATGTACCAATTAAATATCTCAAGATACGTTTAACTGCAATCATATGTGATTCCTTAGGACATGATTGAAATCTAGCACAGACACATACGCTGAACATAATGTCAGGCCTACTTGCAGTTAAATATAATCAAGAACCAATCATACCTCGATATGTAGTCTCATCTATGGACTTACCATTTTCGTCCAAGGTCAACTTTTTGTCAGTTACCATAGGCGTGTCCATTGGATGAGCGTTTTCCATACCAAATTTTCTGATTAGGTCCTTGACATATTTTTGTTGGTGAATCTTTATCCCTTCTTTGGTTTGTTGAATTTGTAATCCTAGGAAGAATTTCAATTCTCCCATCATGCTCATTTCAAATTCTGAGGTCATAAGATCTGAAAAATACTTGCACAATTTATTGTTAGTAGAACCAAAAATAATATCATCTACATAAATTTGAGCAACAAGTAAATCAGACCCCTCGGATTTTAGAAATAGGGTTTTGTCGACAGATCCTCTTTTAAAATTGTTTTGTAATAAAAATTTTGACAATCTGTCGTACCAAGCCCTAGGCGCTTGTTTCAAACCATATAAAGCTTTATCGAGTTTAAAAACATGGTTGTGAAACTTGCTATTCAAAAATCCAGGAGGTTGTTCAACAAAAACCTCTTCTTCCAAATAACCGTTAAGAAATGCAGTCTTAACGTCCATTTGGAACAATTTCATTCCTTTGTGAGCTGCGAAGGCGATGAGCAATCGAATAGCTTCAAGTCTTGCTACTGGAGCGAATGTCTCGTCATAATCAATCCCTTCTTGTTGATTATGACCTTGAACGACCAATCGAGCCTTGTTACGAACTATAACTCCTGAATCATCCAATTTATTTCTATATACCCATCGAGTACCAATCACAGTTCGATTAGGAGGTCGTGACACAAGGTGCCATACTTTATTGCGTTCGAACTGTTGAAGCTCTTCTTGCATAGCCACAATCCAGTCGGATTCTGCAAGAGCTTCTTTGATGTTGGTAGGCTCTATGGTAGACAGAAAAGAATAGAATGAACAAAAGTTATTTAATGTTCGCCTCGTTTGAACTCCCTTATTCAAACTTCCTAGGATACTATCCATAGGATGAGAACTCATATATTTCCATTTCTTAGAGTTCCTAGGCTCATCATCATCTGATGAACTCTCATTTTCCTCAAATGATTCAGAATCAAGATTGGTTCCCCCTGAGTTGGACTCTGGGGTTATAGCTGAAGTTGGTACAACTTCAGTTACACCATCTTGGTTCTGGTTCAAAGTTATAGCATCATCAGCTATAACTTCAGTTTCCTTTTCCTTGTTTTGAGAAGAGACATTCGTATCATCAACAATTGTCTCAGTTCTCTGTTCAAGGTCATTTGCGGATTTATCAAGTTCATCATTGATTCCTTCAATAACTTCTTCATTATTAACTGGCTCGTCTTCCCTTGAAAGGCGAAAGTCTGGATCATTCATGTCTTCTTCTTCATTCTGTTCAACTTGTTCAGGCACATTATCTTCATCAAAAATAACATGAACACTTTCTTCTATGCACAAGGTTCTTTTGTTAAAAAATTTAAAAGCTTTACTATGATTAGAATAGCCAACAAACACAGCTTCGTCACTTCGTGGATCAAATTTGCTTAAATTACTTTTTCCATTATTATGGACAAAACATTTACTACCGAAGCAACAAAGGTGAGCTATATTGGGTTTTCTCCCTCTTAAAAGTTCATAGGGAGTCTTTTTGAGAATATGTCTAATCATAGCTCTATTGTGCACATAGCATGCAGTACTTATGGCTTCTGCCCAAAAGCTCTTAGGAAGGCCACTACACAAAAGCATAGTGCGGGCCATGTCCTCTAATGTTCTATTCATACGTTCCACGACACCGTTTTGTTGTGGGGTTCGAGGTGCAGAAAAGTTATGTCCTACACCATTCTCCCTACAATATTCTATAAAAGCTTGCATTATCAAATTCGGGCCATGATCCGTTACGAATGGAAACTAAACTTTTTCTCATACTTGGGGTTTTGGGCGAGCTTCATTAGTACTCAAACTCATCGAAAGTTTCATCTTTAGTAAATAGAAAGATAGGCCATATACGTGGAGTAGTCGTCGACTAGGACGAATACGTACCTTGATCCACCGCGGCTTCTAACTTTCATAGGTCCACATAGATCCATGTGTACCAATTCAAGTGGACGCTCTGTACTTACTACTCTTTTCGGTTTGAATGAAGATCTAACTTGTTTACAACGGGCACATGAGTCACACATCTTTTCTTGTTCGAATTTGATTGAGGGTAGACCCTCAACTAAATCCCAAGACTTGAGTTTCTTTAAAATCGTTGGACTGATGTATGCAAACCTCTTGTGCCACAAGCATGAATCATCCATAGTAACTTTCATGCACGTAAAGGAACTTGTAGTGACTTTGTTTAAATCAATCATATACACGTTCCGTTTACGTAGACCTTCTAAGATAACATTGCTAGTTCCTTCAACTATGATACGACAACCATTTGAATGAAAAACGACTTTGTTGCCTTTGTCACATAGTTGAGAGATACTTAGCAAGTTATGCTTAAGGCCATCTACCAGATATACGTTATTGATAGCATGTGAAGAAGATATACCAATCTTACATACACCGATTATGTTACCCTTCTTATTGTCTCCAAAGGTGACCTTGCCACCATTGAAGGGTTCTAGTGAAAGAAATAGATTCTTGTTTCCAGTCATGTGTCTCGAACATCCACTGTCGAGATACCATAGATTATTTTCTTTCACTATTACCTGCAAGAGAATCAAATACAGCTTTTAGGTACCCACGCTAAGTTGGGTCCTTTGTGGTTAGTGACTCTATGTATTTGATCCTTCCTAACCCATACCTGTTTGACAATTCTTTTCTTCTTAGGATAGGGTTTGCAAGGTTTATTATATTGTTTGTTATTGTTGTGACGCACATTAGGTTTAAACGACTGCTTCTGATTCACATTAGGTTTAGATTTTGAAGGCACAGATGTGTAATCGAAAGCCATGTCATAAAACCATCTAAACTCATTATTTCTAACCTCATCACGTTGAGGTTCAGATTCGGACTCAATAGACACGTCATGCTCTTTCACAAAATCAGTTTGATTTTTGTTGTCGTTAACATATTTAACACAATTATCTTTAACATGACCATTGTGACCACAATAATTGCAAATCAGATATTCTGAAAGATTGACCTACTTCCTTCTTCTAAAATCACGGTCAGAAGGAGTAGATTTGCACTTATCATGGTCTCTACGACTATAGCATTCATGACCTAGACCCATCTTCATGTTATTATTAGACTGTTCGGTAAGGAAGTCTAAGACCTTCTGACTTCCTTCCCA
>JAIUZE010016107.1:0-10750 GCA_022085475.1 Heliosperma pusillum | reverse complement strand
GATTTTTACGTGGAAAACCCCTCTGAATAAGGGTAAAAACCACGGGACCCTTAGGCCGCTTAATATCTCCACTATAAGTAAAATAATGGGAATACAATGTCTTTCCTAGTACCCACTAGGAGCTTACAAATATTATTCTGGCTACCCGGATAAATACTCGGACCCTCAGAAATAATATTCTAAATATGTGTGGGACTCAGTCGGAGATTTTACGCCTTTCCGACTGGATACCGTACTGACAGGATTATTTGAGCAGTACCACACTAACTCTCAAACTCTCTGTATTTTTCTCAGTAAGCAGTTTATTTCTTACTTACTGGATTTCTGGGATTGATGTGGATGATTTGCAATGCTCCGAGGCTTGTTATTTATAGTACTTCTTGCACTGTACGTTTTGCAACTGAGCACACAATTGAGCACTACAAAGTTGAAAACATGGTACACTACACCGTCCTACTACTGACACCGTCCTAAGCAAAGCTTCCCTGCAATCCCCATTTTTCTTCTATGCATTTAATGCATGTGGGCCCCACTTGGAGGGACCCATTTATTCCAACAATTCTCCCCCTCCCGACGAGGTGGGGACTCTGCCATACCCGCTTTCTTTCGACACACGCCGAGCTTTTCCATGGGTAGCGTCTTCGTCATCATATCCGACCCATTGTCGTCGGTATGGATTTTCTCGAGCTCTAGGAGATTGGAATCTAACACATCTCGGATCCAATGATATCTCACATCGATATGCTTGGACCTGGAATGGAAGGTGGGATTCTTAGCGAGATGAATCGCACTCTGACTATCACAATATAGTCGATACTTCTCCTGTTCTTGACCTAACTCTTGTAAGAATTTCTTCATCCATAAGAGTTCCTTACAAGCTTCAGTTACCGCAATGTACTCTGCTTCTGTTGTAGACAGAGCTACACACTTCTGTAACCTGGATTGCCATGATACTGCTCCCCCTGCATAAGTCATCAGGTATCCCGAGGTTGATTTTCGGGAGTCTGGATCTCCGGCTAGATCGGCATCTGTATATCCATCTAACACATGGTCGCCTTGACCAAAACATAAACACATCTTGGAGGTACCGCGCAAATATCTGAGGATCCATTTGACAGCTTCCCAGTGCGCTTTCCCTGGTTTTGAGAGGAACCGGCTAACGACACCAACTGCGTAAGCGATGTCTGGTCTTACCATTGCGTACATAAGACTTCCAGCTGCAGATGCATAAGGAACTTTCTGCATATCTTGTTCATCGGCCTCACTTTCAGGACATTGTCGAGAGCTCAACTTGAAATGACCAGCTAGTGGAGAACTTACTGGCTTTGCGTTATGCATGTTGAACCTCTCTAACAGCTTCTCAATATATCTTTCCTGTGACAGCCATATTTTCTTATTCTTCCTGTCACGGGAGATCTTCATTCCAAGGATTTGTTTTGCAGGACCCAAGTCTTTCATAGCAAAGTACTTGGTCATCGCCTTTTTCAGATTGGCGATCTTCATAGTATCACGGCAACGATCAACATATCGTCAACGTACAACAGAAGGATGATATTATCCCCGTCGGGAAACTTTTTCACGAACACACAGTGGTCTGCAGTCGTCTTCTGATAGCCATGATCTATCATGAAGGATTCAAATTTCTTGTACCACTGTCGTGGAGCTTGCTTTAGACCGTACAAGCTCTTGTTCAACCGACACACTAAGTGTTCATTTCCCTTCTCCTCAAACCCCTCGGGCTGCTCCATGAAAATTTCTTCTTCCAAATCACCATGTAGGAAGGCTGTCTTCACGTCGAGTTGTTTGATCTCCATATCCATGCTTGCAGCCATGCCAAGCACAACTCGGATCGAAGACATTTTCACGACCGGTGAAAAGATTTCATCAAAATCTATTCCCTTCTTCTGACTGAACCCTTTCACAACCAGCCTTGCTTTGTACCTTGGTTGTGAGCTATTTTCTTCAGTCTTCAACTTGAACACCCACTTATTCTTGAGTGCTTTCCTGCCCTTTGGCAACTCTACCAGATCATATGTGTGGTTCTCATGCAAGGATTTGATCTCCTCTTGCATGGCTATTTTCCACTCTGTCTGGTGAACATCTGCAATAGCCTCGTTATAAGACTCTGGCTCTCCCCCGTCACTAAGTAATGACCACATGCTTGGTGAAAGGAGGGAATTTGGCCTTCGAGGCCTACCAGATCTCCTCAATTCTTGAGGTTGTTGTTGAGGCTGTTGAATCACTTGATCTTGTGGCGGTTCTGTTCCATCACCATCAGGATCATCGTCGTGATCTTCTCCCCCATGATCATCATTCCTTTCAGGAGCTTTTGGGTCCATATAAGCTGGACTCATGGGGTCAGACTTTGGTTTCTTTGGCTTCTCAAAGTCTTCTATCGTTTGATCTTCGAAGAATACCACATCTCTACTTCTGAAGATCTTCTTGTCTACCGGGTCCCACAGACGATAACCGAACTCTTCCTCCCCATACCCAACGAAGATGCATTGCTTCGTCTTGCTGTCAAGCTTGGCTCTTTCGTCTCTCGGGATATGAGCAAACGCTCTGCATCCGAAGACTCTCAAGTTCTTGTAGGAAACATCTTTTCCTGTCCAGGCTCTCTCTGGGATATCACCATCCAGAGGAACTGAGGGGGATCGGTTAATTAGGTAGACAGCTGTTCTGAGTGCTTCTTTCCAAAATATTTTTGGAAGTTTCGCATGAGAGAGCATGGACCGAATCCTTTCTCCGATTGTCCTATTCATTCTCTCTGCCACACCATTTTGTTGTGGTGTCTTGGGAACCGTTTTCTCGAGCCTAATTCCATGGCTTCGACAATACTCTTCAAACGGACCCCGATACTCACCGCCGTTGTCTGCTCTAACGCTCTTCAACTTCCTGCCAGATTCTCTCTCAACTTCGGCATGGAACACCTTGAATGATTCTAGTACTTGGGACTTATTTGACAAAGCAGAGGCCCATATTTTTCTAGAATGATCATCAATGAAAGTCACGAAATACAATGCACCGTCATGTGACTTTTCTGTTATTGAGCAGACATCCGTGTGAACTAAATCCAACACGTGGCTACGCCTTTTCCGAGGCGTTCTTTGAAATGCCACCCTATGTTGTTTCCCAGCCAAACAATCAACACAGGGTTTAAGTGGCACACCTTTCACTTCAGGGAGGATTTTCTTACGAGCGAGGATTTGTAGGCCCTTCTCACTCATATGCCCGAGCCTTTTGTGCCATAGCTCGGTTGAGGCATCTGGTGTAACAATGTTTGCCTCTCCATGACTCACATTTGCATGAGTCATATAAAGTGTTCTCTGCTTCTTTCCTCGAGCCACGATCATAGAACCTCTAGTCAACTTCCATTTGCCATCATTGAGTTGACTGCAATAACCTTCATCATCCAACATTCCGGCAGACATTAAGTTTAACCAGATGTCAGGAACATGTCGAACATTCTTCAGTACTAACTTATGCCCAGTGTTGGTTTGCAAACAAACATCTCCAATACCAATGATTTTGGAGGAACCATCATTTCCCATTCTTACATTACCGTAGTTTTCGGCAGTGTAAGAAGAGAAGAAGTCGACATTTGAGGTGATGTGGTATGACGCTCCAGAGTCAACAACCCACATACTATCCTCACATGCCACATTTAGGTAACCCTCGTCACCTATGAAAAATACTTCATCACTGGCAGCTACAGCACTGGTTTCACCTTGGCTTTCGTGATCACCGGTGCGAGACTTTCCTTTGGCAAGATCACGTTTCCTTAGCCGACATTCGTTCTGCTTGTGGCCCGGCTTCTGGCAATAGTAGCAGGTAACTTCATTCCTGGCCTTCGATCTCCCCCTGGATTGGTCGCGTTTTTGCGACCCTCTGCCTTTACCTCTTCCACGAGAGGTTTCAGCGACATGGACTTCCACAGAGTTGGAAGTACCGAATTCTTTTCTTCTAGCTTCTTCATTGAGCAAGCTATCTTTCACAGTCGTCATTGTGAGATTTCCTTCTGGAACGGAGTTGCTTAAGGACACCACGAGCGTTTCCCAGCTGTCAGGGAGGGAGCTGAGAAGTAAGAGTGCCTGAACCTCATCTGCGAGACTTATCTTCATGCTTGTTATTTGATTTAACAAGCCCTGGTAGTCATTGAGGTGCTCCACCATGCTACGACCGTCTTTGTACTCCTGTCTCACTAGTCGTCTAACTAGAGAGGCTTTGTTGAGAGCCGTCTTGCGTTCGTACATGGACTCCAATCTATTCCAGAGTGTATTAGCCACCGTGTCGCTGGCTACATGCTGAAAAACACTCTGATCGATAAATTGACGGATCAATCCGACAACCTTTCGATTTAATGTATTCCACGCATCTTCCGTTTTATCATCGGGTTTCGTCGAACTTTCGACGACATGGTGCATATCTTTACAATAAAGAATATCCTCCATTCTTGGCTTCCAAATTGGATAATTGGTCGCCGTTAATTTTATCATGCCACCAATTGTCACGGTATCCTCCATTTTGAAAAATTACACAAAGTATACCGAGAGCTACCAGAGCTCTGATACCACTCTGTTGGGTAACAGGCGTAATATTGAGCGGAAGCGTGGACCTATTACCCTCTTACGGGAGTGTAATTGTAAAATGGGCTAGACGATAATTAAATACGTCAACAAAATAGAGAATAGTGACACACCGATTTTTTACGTGGAAAACCCCTCTGAATAAGTGTAACAACCCGAAAAGTACCCAATTTGCTTAAGCAATAGCTTATGGATACTTTTCAGTAGAACTTAAGTTTTTAATATAGGAATTTTTGTTCCGAGTCGTATTTTGAAATTCCGCGTTCGTATTTGGAATTTTTGAGGGATTTCATGAAAAGACCGTTTTGGTCATCTTTGACTTTTCTTGACTTTTAAACCGTCTTTGACTTTTCCTTGACTTTTTAAAAGTCGTCATTTACTTTTTATTTATTTTTAAGTCGTCTTAAACTTTTCTGAACTTTTAAGCCATTTTGACTTTTTCCGACTTTTTAGTCGATTTTGACTTTCGTTGACTTTTCCCGACTCGGCTTGCGATTTTGAAGACCGAAATTTTATTTAAAAAAAAATAATATTTTTGATTTATTTTTATTTCGATTTATTAAGATTTGTCATAATTTAATAAAATTATTTAGAATTTATTTGGAATTTAAAGAATAACTTTTACGGTTTTTAACCAATCGTCAGTTAACTATTCACGACGCATCGTAAAGCGCGCAACAAAATCGAAACTCGACTTTGGCATGAGTCACGCGGCCATGTCATCATTTTCCACTCACGATGGGATATTTTAATTGATTCGATTAAAATAATACAAATATTTTAGATATTTGTTACTTTATCGATCCGTCAACGGAGATTACGCAAAACGAGCAAAAAACAGACCCGAATCACCTCAAACCACACGGCTCCTTAAAGTCCTCTAATAGCCTTGATATTTTGATTACTTTTGATTACAATATCATAATATCTAGATCACTATTCGCTTTATCGATCAATTAACGAAAATTACGCAAAACGCTCGAAATCAGACCCGACAATCACAATTCTACACGGCACACTTACCCACTCTTAAGCCTTGATATTTTCATTATTTTTCATATTAATATCATAATATCTTGTAATTAACTTTATCGTTAATTATATTTAATCGTTTACCGTAAAACAATTATTAAACGCGAGTCAATTACGGAACAACAATGTCAAAACTCGACACCTTTATGTGTCTATAAACACACGTCACCCACACACCCCATATGACTCACAAACAACTTTTCATTTTACAACAAATCAAAATAAGATCAAAACCTCACTTTATTTAATCGTTCTTCGCGTTCTTCATCGCTCATCTTTAGTTCTTCATCGTTCTTGAGCAAAACCTCCATAAATCCTTCATTTCTTAATTAAATCCTTCCTAATTTATATTTCTAGGATCTCCTCTTCGCTCTCCATCTTCTAGTACGTTTTAAATTCAATTCCGTCAAGATCGTTTTCAACACTTTAATTAGGAGAAATTTAGTTTAAGTTCTAATAATTGTTTTTCTTGTTATTTCTTATAGGGGAAGAGTTTGAAGACGAATTTGGGGACTCTTATATTTTGGGTGAAGACTAGTAGAAGGGTTTTCTTATTTATATTTTTCTTATATTTTGTGCTAAGTGGATTTTGCTAGCTAAGGTAACATTTCCGATTTACTCGACGAATTAATGTCACATAGCCTTAGTTTTGTTTTTGTAGTCTTTAGTTTTGGCTCATGTTATAGTATTTATGATTTTAGCTAGTAATATAGCCTTTAGTTTTATTTATTTGGATTTTGGTGCATTTTTAAATTTTGGTTCATGTTTTTATGATTTAGGGATTTTTAGTTAGTAATATGTTAAGTAGTAATTATTATGTTGTTTTATGATTTTTATGTTGTATGGAATTTTTGTGATGTTTTATGATTCTTGATGATTTTTATGTTTTATGGAATTTTATGATGATTTACTGTTCTTGATGAATTTTTATGTTGTAGGAAATTTTTATGTTGATTTAGTGTTCTTGAAGAATTTTTATGATTTTAACAAGTTTGTTGTTCTTGGTGAATTTTTGATGATTTTTAACAAGTTATGATTTTTATGTTGTTTATGAAATTTTAACAAGTATAGTGTTCTTGACAAATTTTGATGATTTTAATAAGTTATGATTTTGTGTGGAAGATTGTTAAAATGGTTGTTTGATGATTAAAAACAAGTTTGGAATTGATTTGGAGTGTTTGATGGTGAACCGTGGGGAAGGGGACTGAACCGGACCAAACCAGGCCGGTCCAGGCCGGTTCAGGCCGGTCTGGGTTGGTCCAAGGTGGGTCCGGGTTTTGATCTTTGGGTTGTGTCGATGTTTGATTGATTGGTTGTTGTTTTGACGGGTTTTAATTATGTTAAGCATGCGGGAAAATATTAGAAAACGGTTTTAGAAAAGTTAAAGCAAAACAGCCATTTTTCAGCCAAAACAGCCCATGGGCCCATCCAGGCCCATATTGGGTCCGGCCCAATTCAGCCCGTGGGTCCCACCTTGGGACTTGTGACGGTTTTTGAGTTATCGTCATTTTTATCGTGTTTTGTAATATTTAGCAAGTGGGAAATGTTAATAAGTAAAATATTTAAATTAAAAAGGTTTTCCATAAAATTATTATTTCTCACATGTTAGAAATTATAAGACGAGATCGTAGTTTAATTGGATATTAGTTAAGTCAAACGGGGTTTTGTTATAATATAATAATTCACATGTTAGAAGTTTTAATAAAATAACATGTAATGAATATGTTGATTTTATGTCTATGTGATAAAGACTTTGTTTCTAGCCGGTTTGACCAAACGGGTTTGGTCAAACTAAGATCTAGTCAGCCCCGTTTTGACTGATGACCCGTCGCGGGACTCGGGTCGGGGATTTGTCTTCAGGTAAGGTTTTATTTAATGAATGAATGAATGAGCCTTAGTAGATATGAGGCGATATGATATTTGAATATGATTTATATGCAATTAGTCACATGATAGGAAGTTTTCCCTGTGACTGTTTTAATTATATGGTTGGTGTCGTGTTGACTAAGTACCCATAGAGAATTACGATTATATGGCATGTTAAGTCGTATCTTGGCCATGTTTTAAAGGTAACCTCTGAGTTAAGATATTAGTTTGGTTCGGCCATTGTAATTCTAAATGAGTATCTTGGACCCTGACATTGATAGGTCCGTACTGTCTTTAACGAGTATATAGTTCATGGTTAATAGCTTTTGTGTCCCGGATTGGTGGGTTTATATCCAAGTCGGGGCATGGTTACCTAATCCGTTTTGGGGTTGGAGCCAGCTTAAGTACTAGCCATCTCTGCTTAGGGGGTCGCCTAGTAGAGTTTCTTGTGTACTTCTGTCACGAGACGGGGAATGGAATAGCTGTTGTTACTAGGTCTGATCAGTCTAGGACTAGGATGTTTTCCTACCTTGTGGTATAGCCTCGAGTTACAGAAGTCTTCTATTGACTGTGCTAAGAACTTATGCCTGTTTGTAGACGTATTGATCTTTCATGTTTGTATGATTATATGAGTTCTAGAAGGTGAGATGCAAGCCGGCTAGGATTGATAGAGTTTGGATTACCGATTGTTAACTGATTCACATGATTACGTGTTGATTAGGGTTTGAGTGTATCAGGGCCATGTTACATGGTAACCGCTGAGCAAGCATACCAGCTTTCCCTACCTTGAGTTATATTTTATTATCGGATTCACATGATAGCTTTCATATGATAGGTTATATGTTAGTTATTTGTTTCATAACATGAAAAGCATATCATATATGTTAAAGTTTTGTATTTTCCATATACATTGCTTTTATGTTATTCATGTTTAATTACACTCGACATTTCGTGGCTGGGAGAACTCGGAGTTACTCCCCACTGACTGTGGCTTCCGTGTTTATATTTAATGCGGTTGGCAGGTTTGTGATGCATACATTGGGTACATTGACGAGCTAGCGAGCGAAGTATTTACCTGGGACCTATATTCGGTTCTTAGATTGTATATTATTATACACTCTTTTATTTCCGTATTTATACGGGAGATATGTCTCCCGTCTTGTAGATTTATTTGTATAATAGTATTTTCGTTTTGTAATGACCTTTTTATGTTATGACACCTTCGTATTGTATTCTCGTATTTCTTTTATGTATTAAATAATTTTTTTTCTTTCCGCAAATTTGAGGGTGTCACAGTTGGTATCAGAGCTATTTTGCTCCCGACGCACGTTTGTGTACCATTGCATAAATAACTTGACCTTAAGAAATAATAAACCGTGAGATAGAAGGGTAAGATGGGTAGATTAGGATTTATGTTGTAGTCTTCTTGTTCTTGCTAAATGTTAAGTACTAATCTGTGTTTTCCTTTTGCAAGATGCCTCCGAGGATTGACAACACCATTTTAGCAGCTCTTACCGTCATTATCCAAAACCAGCAAAATCTGCAAAACCAGCAAGTAAATCCGAATCCTGACCGTGAGAGACATGGTGGTTATACGTGGGTCGCTTCTCAGCTATCGAGGAGCCAAGCCAAAACATATGATGGCGAAGTGGATCCCGTTAAACTTTCGGTGTGGTTACGAGAGATGGAGAAGAGTTTTTCTCTTTATGATGTCCTCGAAGAGGACAAGGTTCGTCTAGCTTCTCACTTCTTAGAGAAGGAAGCGGATCAGTGGTGGACTCTTTCAGGTCCTACTGCGAAGTTGGAGCCTAATTTCGGGTGGACTCGTTTCCGTGAGCTCTTGGAAGCGAGGTTTTATCCCGATGAGTTGAGACAACAAAAGTTGAAGGAGTTCATGGATTTTAAACAAGGACTTCTTTCTGTTCAAGAGTTTACTACCAGGTTCAATGAGTTGGCTCATTATGCCACTCGTCTTATTAGGGTAGAGGAAGACAAGGCTTTCTTTTATCTGGGAAAGCTTTCTCCCCAGATAAAGGGGAAGATTAGTAGAGGTTCCACTTCCTTTGTCTCGATTTATAATGATGCCATCTGGGCGGAGAGTTCTATCAGGGAGATTGCTGAGGAAGCTCGTGCTTCTTACGTTGCTCCTAATGCCTTTGGCAAGAGACCTTTATATCCTTCATCTCGACCTTCCTTTTCTCCCTCTTTTTCAAACAAGAGGAGAAACTTCCAGAGCGGACCGGCTAACCAGAGAAACCGTCCCTTTGTGCCGAGTATCAACAACGACCTTAAAGGTCGTGTCTGCTTTACATGCAAGATGCCTATTCACCCTGGGGTTGGTTGCTTCAACAAGCCGTTTATATGCTTTATATGTCAGAAACCAGGGCACAAGGCGAATGTATGTCCGGAGAGGAAGGGTACGGTGTCTACACCGGTTATTTCTGGGCGACCTAAGGGTCGTATCTTTATTATGAGTCGTGCTGAGGCGGATGCCCAACCCGATATTGTGACGGGTATGTTCTCGATTTATGATTTACCGTGTTTAATTTTATTTGACACGGGAGCTTCTTTATCTTTTATTTCCATGAGACTATCCGATCAGTTACCGCTTAAAGCTTCAGTAGGAGAAACTACTCCTATATCGTTACCATCCGGAGAAGTATTTTCATGTTCTTATCTTCATTCCGACATTCCAATATCCATAAATGGATCTATTTTTCCGGCGAATCTTTTACGTTTTCCTCTTGAAGAGTGCGATATTATTTTGGGCATGGATTGGTTATCTACTCATCATGCTCGATTCGAGTGCCGTGATCAGAAAATTATTCTTAAAAGTCCTTTGGGTGCTCGTATGTCTTATCAAGGGGTTAGAAAGCAAGCTTGTGTGAAGTTAATCTCAGCTATGAAAATGTTGAATGTTTTAAAGAAGGGTCATCAAGCATTTCTATGTGTAGTGACTACTTCCGATTCTTCTCTTCCTTCTTTAAAGGATGTTCCTATTGTTCGGGAATTTCCCGATGTATTTCCCGATGAATTACCCGGGATTGCTCCTGAAAGGGATGGTGAATTTTCCATTGATCTAGTTCCTGGAACTGGACCAATTGCCAAAGCTCCTTATCGTATGGCTCCTTCTGAATTGAAGGAGTTGAGAATTCAACTTGATGATTTAATTGAGAAAGGCTTTATAAGGCCTAGTGCTTCTCCTTGGGGTGCGCCCGTACTATTTGTCAAGAAGAAAGACGGTTCAATGCGTATGTGCATCGATT
>JAIUZE010016105.1:0-13706 GCA_022085475.1 Heliosperma pusillum | reverse complement strand
GACCGGCGGCCGGTGGGCCGGCTGGGAGCACCTCTTCTCCCGTGAGCTTCCTTTACTTATCCAATTCATTTCAATTCTCAATTATACTTCTAATAATCATCAACAATCAATATACATCATTAACATTCATCATATAACAACATTCATTAATCATACCATGATTCCTAAGCTTCTAATCGTATTCTAAATACGATTTCTAGCATATAAAGCATGTAAAACACGTAAATGATACCGAGTAACCCTTCACCGTTACCTTTAAGCGTCTTTACTAATCGTCAAGCTCCTCTTCAATAAGGTAATAGTCTTTGTCGGGATCTTGGAGGTCACCACCTACAAATAGATCATAAAAGATGAATGAAATTCATCTTGAGAAAGACGGAAAGTTTGAAAAGCGAGAAAGACGATAATTTTATTATCAATACGGATAGAGGAAGGTAAGGGGAGAAGAATGAGACGAACTTACGTGAATTCTAGCAAGTAACGAATGAGCTAGGATGATTCAAAGATCGAAAAATGCTATGGAGGCAAGGGTTTGGGATTTCTTAAGGAGGAAGAAATGTGTTGTTTGTGTTTGAGTAAGAAATAGGTTAAAGGGAGAGTATGAGTATGTATAAGGAAAAGTCAACAAAAAGTCAAACTCGCCTTAAGACGGGATTCTCATGGAATCTCGCGGAAATTCCAAATACGAACTCGGAAATTCTAAATTCGACTCGAAACATTAAATTCTAAATTAAAACTTAAATTTACTGAAAAGTATTCGTAAAATATTTTCATTATAAAAATAGGGTACATTTCCGGGTGTTACACAACATGTATAAGGTTGTCAAGAGGAAAAAGGAGCCGGAGCATATGAGAGGTATTTAATTACTTTTATTATTTTTATATAGTGATAGTTTAATACAATTTTATCATCTTTTCTAATACGAATTTAAATTGTAGGTGGTGCACATAAAGCGATGTTGAAGTATCGTGAAAACCCCGAGTTTAAGGCTAAGACAATCAAAGCATCAATCAACAAAAGAGGAGGAAAGAAAGAAGGAGCAGCCGAGCCTTCACATCACGGGGGATCTTGATCTTTCTTGGATCTAGTTTTGGGTGTAAATTTACATATTAATCCATTATATTACAAATGTGAAAGTTATAACACAAGTCCATTTTTTAAAATCTTCTTATACATGTCTTTCTTCTTATAGAAGGGTAAGAAGGAAAAAAGATAAGATGCCCACGGCTCCGGAGTTCTTCCTTGACACCCATTCCCGACTCCAAGATGGTAGAAGATACTTTATTTAGCCAAAAGACAAGGAACTATATGTAAGTTTCAAACAATTTTATATTTATACATATAAGCTCATTTTTGTGAATGTTTATCTTATTTTGTAGCCATTTTTAATCATAATATTTATATTTTTTAGGATGCCTTTTTAGGCGAGAAAGAAAAGCACCCCGATAAGGCCGATAATGAGATTTGGTTTGACTTGGTTTGACTTGGTTGAAGGCTTCAAGAAAGGATCCGTCTATGGACTTGGCATGGCTAAAGAGGTATTCTACCAAGCCCCAAGGGCAAGGATGCCTTCTAGCTCAAAGCAAACTTACGCGCCGAGAGTCGTAAGTAAACTACTAGTCGAGCTAGATGAGGAAAGGAGAAAAAACGCCGAAAGGAATGAAGAAGTTCAGATAATGAATGGGGTTCCGTGTCACTTGATTTAGGTCATGTTAGTCATGTTTAGAAACTCTTGGCTAACTATGATGTTAAAACTTGGATTTCTTCTCTTTTTTCAAGACTTGTAAACTTGGATTGATTCTCATTTTATATATGAGAGTGTTGATTTTATTTATGTGGTGTTATAAATGTTTGCATTGTTGTTGTTTTGCTATTGTAGCAAGGTTTCGTGTAGGGTATGATAATGAAATGGCCTGAGAAAAACGGATTTTTTTTGCAAAATAGCAGCGTTTTTGGCGACTGAAATGTTTATATAGCAACTGTTTTCAGTCGCCAAAACAGAGTACCCAAACAAGTGGCTACTGATATGTAGTTGGCCATGGCGACTGATTTATTTAATGGTCTCCAATTTGTCGACTGAAGGAAACATTTGGAGACTGCATATCAGTCGCCAATTTGGCGACTATCCTAGGAAACAATTGCCAATTTGATGACTCATGTTAGTCGCCATTTCTTCAGTTTGGCGACGCTTTTGACAGTCGCCAATTTTGGCGACTGAATTCAGTCGCCCGAGTTCCATTTGGTGACTAAGTCCTGCGACTAGAGACTTGCGACTAGTTTCAGTCGCCAAATACATTTTGGCGGTTAAATTCAGTCGCCAAGAGTTGTCGCCCGAGTTCTATTTTCTTGTAGTTAAAGACTGTCATCCAATTTTTAGAAAAGGTAATCTTCCTTAGCTTTGGTGTTCCTCGGGTTATTATTAGTGATGGAGGTATGCATTTCAAAGAAAAACAAGTTTATGCTATATTGTGTATGTATGGTATTGTACACCGTCGTGGTTTGGGGTAACATCCTCGAACTAATGGTCAAGTAGAGGTTTCCAATCGGGAAATTAAAGAAATTTTTGCGAAATTTGTCTCTAAGTCTCGAAAAGATTGGAGTATAAAACTGGATGACACATTATGGGCCTATAGAATTGCTTTTAAGACATCAATTGGCACTTCGCCATATCGTTTGGTCTATGGTAAGTCTTATTATACTTGTGGAGTTGGAGCGTAAGGCTTGGTGGGCTATTCATGATTTGAATTTTGACAATAAAATTTGTGGTGAGAAACGTTTGTTGCAGATAGATGAGCTGGAAGAGTTTTGGATGAAGGCCTATGAAAGCTCCAGAATCTACAAAGAGAAGACAAGGCGGTGGCATGACAAGAGACTTATGCCGCGATAGTTCAAAGTCGGTTAGAAAGTGTTGCTATTCAACTCCCGACTCCGTATTTTTCTTGGTAAACTAAAGTCCAGGTGGTGTGGCCCCTATATGGTAACTTCTGTTTCTAAGTTCGGGTCAGTTGTGTTAGAAAACACCGAAGGCAGAAGGTTTAAGGTAAATGGTCACCAAGTAAAGCATTACTACGAGACCATTGATTCTGTTTGAATGATCGAAGTGTTATACTTTGACCCTATTGATGAGCATGTCAATTGAGGTAACAAGGTCGAGCAGGACCTCATAAACCAGCGCTGACCGGGAGGCAACCCCGATTGTAAATTTTTTTACGATTGAGCTATAAACTGTTACCTTAGTTTAAGTATAGTTATGTTAATTTCCTTACATTTAGCTAAGATTTAGTACATTTTAGTTGCTTTTTAGTGTATCGCTTGAGTAATAAGTGAGAATGAAGGACTAACGCTTTGTTGAAAAAGTGTTTCCTAGGAGATCATGTCACACAATTTTTGCGAAACAAAGAGGAAAGTGCGGAACAAAGCAACGTGTCTCAGAAAATAAGTCGATCGACAACAATAGTTGGTTGACCGGCTAATTTGTTCTCAGTTTCGGAATTTTGGAGAATTAGTCGATCTACTAACGCAATTCTGTCGATCGACTAAATCTTTCGCATATCCACAAATTTTGCAAAATTTAGTTCATCGACTAAAACAATGAGTTGATCGACTAAATCTTGCATTTATAACTGAACGACGGAGCATCTATTCTTCATTTACTTTCTTCTTTCTTTTTTTCAAAAAAACCTTCAAACTCTCCTCCTTCTCTCACTTAATTACTTTTAATTTTTGATCTCTCATTCCATATTCACTTGAGTAATCTTTATTTCTATAATCCTTAGTAATCTAATGCTTTCTCTTCCAATTTTCTTAGTAAGAAATTAAGGTTAGGTTTTTAATTGAATTTGGGATTTCTGTAAATTGCAATTCATTAATTATCCTTGCTTTTGATAGGTAAACTATGGAAGGAAGCAAGAGATGCATGACAACCACCGGCCAGTCCTCCCAGTGCAGCAGGTCCGACGACGGAACCGAAACAGCCGCTTCAGGCAGCGGCAGAGCTGCGATCGACCGAAACACCGCAATGGTAACACATGAATCATTAGATAGTCTACCAGACTATCCGGAGGAAATATTTGAGTCCCATACTAAAAAACGTCGGTTCGAATCACTTTCACACCATTCTATTGTTTCCTTGCGTTTTTTCGATTGAGATACGCTAGTGGTTGTAGGTCTTTACGATAGTGTTATTTGAATTTTCAATGGTACTGTAGATACCTCGAATCTGCACCTTCCGCCAACCACCCAGTGATGATTGGGCCGCATGTTTGGTACACAAAACGATTTATAACAATTCGTATGTTTATCGTCAAGTGATAGCTCAAACACTTGTGTCTACCCCTTGGTCGTCATCTACGTGCCGATATGGTCGTTTTGACAGTCATTTGAGTTTATTTGGAGTCCGGGTCAAAAACCGCTTCATTTTCTATAAACCGTCTTTTAAACCGTGTCTGAATGCTTGAGAATATTCCAGATGTTTTAATGTTTCAAAACGTATCTTTTTTTTGGTAAAATATATCCGTATTTTATTTAGAAAGCATTCAAAATCTACCGCAATTTCATAATAGAAACGCGGAAATCTTTCTTTCAAAGTAGGAAACTGCTCGGGAAATGACGCAGCAGGGCTGCACCTCTTCCAAGAGTCGTAGTCCCTGCTCCACCTTTTCCCCAGCTCTGTTTTCCTGTTTCCGGAATATTTTTTAGATTTCTTTCCGTATTCAAGTTATTCCAAAAGTCTTCGGATTTCTCCCTATACAAGGAGAGGTGCGTGCTCACTTTTAAGGCACGCGAGTGTTCTGCCCCTTCTTTTCTCTCTCTTTGCATTCTAGACCTTGCTCTAAGCATTTTGACAACTACGTGCTTGATCAATCGACCACGTAAGCTCAGATCCTTCTGGGTTCCCGTCACGTTATTGCATTGACCTACCAATTTGACCAACTCAACAATAATCAATCTTAATTTGTTTACATTCGAGTCGAGCTGTCGCTAAATCGTAACTTTAGTTCATATCTCGTTTCGTCAACATGTAAGAGGGTGTTTAAATCCATCTTTTGTATTATATTTTATTTATTTCATGTAATGTAAGATTCATGTCGGATTTATCCTGAAACCATTTTAAAACCTTTATTAGTTTTTATTATTTCTTATAAATCGTCTTACATCATAATTTCATAATTTGTCTTGACTTGGATCCCTAATAATCAATATTAGTGGATTTTTCTCATCTATCAAATTGTGTCTTTAGAGGTTAGATTTGTTCATCTCAAATTTCTAAATTCGTCTTTGATATAATTAGTGTAATTTAATCTATTAAATCACTTAAATTCGACTTATAGATCATTGATAAATCGTAAATACACAAACAAAATACTAACTGATTGCGATTCTGGCTTTACAACCAGAACCCAACTCAGAAATAGACGCACAGAGTGTTGCGCCATTTCCAGAGGACGCACCTTCTACTGCGCCTGTTCCGGGCTCGTTTCAGTCTCTGATCTTCTTGATTCGCTCTGACGTACCTTAATTGCCTAATTAATCAAATATTAACTCCTAATATCACCGTTAATCTGTCTTAGATAATTTTATTATTTTCTTTCTTTTCTTTAAGTCTTCCTTTTGGGTATATTTCCGACATAGATCCCGTATTCGTTGTATTCAATTGTAATATTTATTTTATAGTTCTATTTAATCATTGTATTGTATGATTATTTGGATGATTTAATTGTCTTTTCATATAAAATCAATCTTAAATCCCAATTTGACACAATTGATTGCTAAATACATGTCAACCGACTAGGCTTAACTCACACGCTAGGATCAAAACTTGGATGTTGCATAGCATGCATATAACCGACAACACATTGATAACATAAGAGTTTCTTTAACCATTAGTAGAGGCCACTATCGAGGCAGGCGGGATTAGGTGTTCGATCAAAAGAGCTTCCTAATACGTACCCTCACCCCTTACTCCAGATTTCCGTGAGCACGCGTGTTCATTGGCATCCACGAGAGTCATTCTAAACATAGAATGCTAAGGGTAACGAGTTCTTGGTGTTCATGTCATTAATATGTCTCTTGACATGACATGAAGTATTCGAACGGTTCCAACTACCCACAAAAGTTGGTGGCGACTCCACAAACGCGTGTTCAATACGACGCCACATCGCTCCTCCTCCTCGCCGAGGCATGTGATCGCGGGTCATGTGGATCAAAGGTACGAGGATGTCAGGCTTAATTAAAATGAAGGAATATACATATCAGTCCCCTACACTCAAATGTGTCAGCAGTTTCATATTTACATTAGCCGATTTGCGAATGGAATGCCGCTTGCATATGTTTCCGCCTTTTTAATAAAAAAATTACCTTCTCCATGACCGAGTTTGGTGCTCTACTAGTTCTTCATGGAGAGGAGGATTTCGATCCCCCTAGTAAATTGGTCAAGCCACTCTGGGCTGCGCTTACTGAGCACCGTACTAGTCGGAAGCGGGGTTTATTTGTGCATCACCCGGCTATACTTTATTGGCTTCGTTTGGTTGCAAGCACAATTTTTGGACGGAGAGAAGCTAATAATGTAAACTCTGATGAGTTTCATTTCTTAGCCGACTATCTGAATATCAATAGTGGTCGCCCTTTTTTTGCTTAACATAGGATATCTCGTTGTTCAGCACTTCGTTAATGATGCAAATGGGATTTTGACCTCTATCCACTGTGGGAGGGTGGTCACGCACATAGCTAAGAGGTTATTTCCATATTTTCTCAGGGGCATGTTACCCGTTGGTCATGAGGACCAACTTTTAGATAGCGCTTGTGTGCTCGATAGATTTTTCCTAAGCCACATCAATTGGTTTATAGATGACGGGACGTGGAAGATCTCTACAGCCACCTCAGTGACTTTGCCTTGCGACTTCTTACCCCTATTGACTCCTCTTCCTTACGTCGCACATAAGGCATCTAGACCACATGTCCCATTACCTATTACCCTATACTTTGCCTAGAAAGGCCGCTGGTCGTGGTTAGGAACAGACTTCGACTAGAGAGACTACGCAGTCCTCTAGGACCCACCATGATATCCCCTATGCTTCGATTTGCTTTCGGCAAGTTTATCCGGCTAATTGTTTTCCACCTCTCCCTTTTGTAACCCCTACGGTCATGGACCAAGGGTCGTGTGACAGTGTGCTACTTGATTTAGGTAGCATGATGGCGTAGATGCAGATGAACCGGGTTTTGCTTGGTTTCCCACTTTATGAGTCCTACGTACGCAACGGACGAGTACCACATGCTAGGACCCACCCTTCACACTACTGCTATCCGGAGGGTGGTTATCCTAATACTGCAGCTGCTGAGGAGGAGGTAGAGGATGATGGAGATGAAGAGGAGGAGGCGAGTAGATCTGAGTTCGAGGAAGGTGATGACTAGTAGCATTTGGCTACGACCTCTGACAACACCAAAATGTGTCGTGTTTAGTAGTGTTTATTAGGTCCGTTTAATGTACTTTTTATGGGTCGTTAGCATCATTTTATGCTAACCTTAGTCCTTGTATTTATGTTGTTATTTGGTATGTTTAAGTCAAATTTTAGAGTCAAGCCCGGAAGTCAACTAAAGTCAAAGTCAAACCCGAGACCCGAGACTAAACCCGAAAATTGGAGTGGGCTAGGAGCAAATTATCAATGCAAGAAAAGAAAGTCTAAAGGGTCAATTGAAGTCAAGGCAAGACTAGCATTCAAAGGAGTCAACGAAAATCAAGGCGAGCAACTAAGAGTAAAAACTGGCAAAAGCTGCCAGCGTCCCACGACGCTGCCAGCGTCCGTGGGCGCTGGCGACGTCCTGGCCTGGGACACGTGTTTCTTCACTTTCCGTCTTGTCATTTTGAGGCCCATTTCTCGAAGGCCCTAGGTTTCTGAAGCAAGGGTATAAAAGAACCAGATTTTAGAAAGAGAAAAAATTTCATAACATTCCACAACAAAGCACAAAACACATTTGAATTCTCTCATTTTTGGTTCTTCATTTTGGCTTGTAACTTTGAGTTGAACTTTATTATTTGGGTTGTAATTCTTGATTATGGGTAGCTAATCTTCTATTTCTTAGTGTAATTGGAACAAGTTTTCCTCTTTTAGCATTGTAAGACTCTTTGAACCTCTTCTTCTTTAGTTAATACCATTTTCTCATGTTTATTTTCCATTGTTGAATGAATTATTGTTGAGACTAACCATTTTAGCAAGTTGTTTGTTTAATTAGTGCTTTGTCTAGATAATTTTGGTTAATTTGTCTTGATATTGTTGAAGCAACCTTGAAAGATTGCAACTTTGGTTTAAAGTTGGCATCTTTTGAGTGGAATTTGGTTTATTGTGTGGTTAGAACATGGTTTAGTGTTTTATTACATGATTCTAGCTTGTTTCTTTGGTTTTGTTCATAAAGCTTGCATCTTTGATTTGGGCTCATGTTTTAGTGGGTGTAAATTGGGTTGTAAATGGTCATCCTTGGTTGAGTTAATCCTTGTTGACTAATTTCTTAGAAACTTGTATTAGATAACTAGAGAAGAGAGGAAAGGAAGAGTTTTTACTTTGCTAATTGTTGGGAACTTGGGAAAATTACACTAAGTTAGTTTCTTTATATTTGAATCTTAAGTACTTGCTGGTTATTTTAGACTTGTTAATCAATTTCTCAAATCAAACTTTCTCCATATGTGTTATCCTACATGTTTTTGTCATTGATAAAATATCATAGTTTGTAATTAATTTAAGTTTGTGTCTTAATTAGTGTCTAAATTAGTGATTAGAGTAATTAGTTAGTAATTAGTTTTGTTAATTGGTTTTTAGCAAGAGTCTAGATTAGCTAATTTAGTTAATCCCGCCTTCTCTTGGGTTCGACCCTATTCTTACCATTTACTACCATAACTCTTCTTAGTGTCATAACTTGTTTAGATTGTTTTTCAATTTTTTTTTAGCTTATTAGTTACTTTCTGTGATATGCTCTTGGGTTGCTATTCTTGTTTCCTTAGCCAACCTTATTGAAGTTACTAATTTGTGTTGTTGAGTTGTTTTAGAAGTTTATGCCTAGGTCACAAGAGGGAATTGGTCACCAAGATATTGATCCATCTTCAAGTAGCATATCAAATCTGTTATTTTCAAATTCCCTTTATAGGAGACCTTTTTGGAGGGAACCTAGTGAAGAGGAGCTGAAAAATAATATTTTTCAAGAACAACCGGAAGAAGAGTTTGAGTCACCACCTAGGATACCATCTCCATTGAACGTCCTTTACCCACCTAATATGGCGGAGGATAATAGGACAATCGGTGAGATTCAGGCAAGGAATTATAAGGAGCAACCCCTTTGTATTGCATATCCCCCCATGGGGGATGTGAACTTTGAGCTCAAAGGTTTCTTTGTCCACAACTTACCTAAATTCCATGGCATGGCGGGGAACGACCCTAATAGACACTTGGGCGAGTTTCATATGATTTGCCAAGATGCTACTCCCCAAGGGGTGACCGAGGATCAATTCAAGTTAAGGGCATTCCCTTTTTCTCTTCAAGATGCCGCGAAAGAATGGCTCTTTTGCCTCCCGGCTCACTCCGTTACCACGTGGGTGGGCTTGAAGAAAAAGTTTCTTGAAAAGTATTATCCGGATTCAAGACACAATCACTCCAAGAAACTTATCACTACTATTGAACAAGAAATCGGAGAGACCCTTTATGATTATTGGGAGCGTTTCAAGAGTCTTGTGGCAAGATGCCCATACCATGGCATGTCGGGAGATGATTTGTTAACTGCTTTCAATGAGGGGTTGTGCCAAAATGACCAAAGAATGATCATTGCCGCCACCAGAGGTGGAATTGACACCCTTAATGTGGCCGAGGCCAACAATATTATCGAAAAATTGGCAATGAACACAAGAAGCTATGGAAGAAAGAGTGAAAGGGGAGGGGGCTATAGGAATGTATCCTCCATGGAGAATCCTTATGCATCTCAAAACCACATGATCATGCAAGAAATGGGTAAACTTAAAAGTATGATGTCAAACTTGGTTGTTAACAAAGGTAACTCATTCTCTCAACACCCCGAACAAATTGAATGCTCATATTGTGGGGGTGACCATGCCACCAACACATGTTACATCATGATTGAACAAGGAGCAACAATGGAAAGTGGTAATGCTATAGGGTATGGGAATTACAACTCAAGGAACCCAAGTGGAGGGGGAGTGTACAACCAAGCGGGGAACTGCGACCTTTTGGGATGGGGAGGGGATAAGTCGAAAAGCTTTGAAAACGGTCAATTCAATCATTTGAGAGCCCAAAATCCCACCCAAAACCGGAACTCCAATTTCCAACAAAACCCACAAAGAATTTACAAAAATCAAAGGTCCAACAATTCAAATTTCCCAAGCAACTCTCAATCTCAAAATAATGCCCAAAGACAATCGAACCAAGGTCCCATTCAAGGAAATTCTTCTTCTCAAGGGAACTTGAGTGATATTTTGCAAACACTCCTTGCTAATCAAGAGAAAGATAGGGAGGAGGCAAGGAGAGATAGAGAAGAGACAAGGAAGGATAGGGAGGCAAACAACCTTAGGGTAAGCAACTTGGAAACCCAACTATCCCAAATAGCCTCCAATATGTCAAAATCTCAAGCCTCAAGCTCCACAAGATTCCCATCTCAAACCATCCCACCACCTAGGGAGAATGCTAGTGCCATGACCTTAAGAGGAGGCAAGGAGTAGGAGGTACACCCCTTGGAAAAGGCAAGGAGAAGATGGAAAACCTTGAGATGGAGACCTTGGAAAATGAAGACCAAGGAGAGTTAGTAATTGGTCATGGAGAGCTATCAAGGAATGGGGAAGGGACATCCACAAGAAAGGACCCCAAGGGAGACACTTCAAAGATGGGTAAAGATATTATTGATGATGATGTGGTAGAGGAATACATACCGGAAGTCCCATTTCCTAGTGCTTTGATAAGCACAAGGAAGTATGACAAGGAGACCGACTTGTATGAAACTTTCCGGAAGTGTGAGGTAAACATTCCTCTTCTTAATTTGTTAAATAGTGTCCCTAGGTATGAAAAGTTCTTGAAAGAAATTTTTACACCTAAGAGAAATCCTAAGAAAGGAACCCATAGGGTTAGGGTGAGTGAGCATGTTTCAGCAATTTTCAAGCAAAAATTACCAAAGAAATGTGGAGACCCGGGCATGTTCACCATCCCTTGCACCATTGGAGGGCAAAGTTTCAAACATGCCATGTTAGACCTTGGAGCCTCTATTAACGTCATGCCCCTATCCATTTATGAGACCCTAGGCTTATGACCTTTGTCTAAGACCGGGGGGGTTATTCAATTAGCCGATAGGTCTAGTGTCTATCCCAAAGGCTTGATAGAGGATGTACTAGTAGAGGTAGATAACCTTGTCTTCCCGGCGGACTTCTATGGTTAAGACATGGAGTCTAGTTCAAGTGTCACTCCCTTTCTCCTTGGTAGGCCATTCATGAAAACCTCAAAGACCAAGATTGATGTGTCAAACGGATGTTTGACAATGGAGTTCGAGGGAAAGAGATTGACCTATAATATCTATGACTCTATGAGACACCCTAGTGATGTTCAATCTTGTTTTTTCTTAGATATTTTCGAGCCTTTGGTACATCAAATGTACAAGTTATGTGATAGGGACCCACTTGAGGTGGCCCTAACTAACAATGTAGAAGAAAAGGGTTTGCGGTTTTTGTTGTCGGTTGATGTGCAGGAACATCTCAAGGACTTGGAGAAAGAAGAGCCACTAGACACTTATGAAGAACTCAACATCATCGATGTGACAACCCTCGCGAATGCGGAAATATAAAACATACAAGCATGTGAATTATATAGCGGAAAATACGGTATTTTAAAAACCTTTATACATGCAAGATAGAAAAATACGAGGAGTGTCAAAATATTACAAACTAAATAAAAATACCACAAGAGACATAGTCTCTCAAAGGGTTAACAAAAGACAAAGTAATTAGCAACTAGCTAAACAACGTCTAGAGGTGTTTCATCCAGGGACAACGCCCGCTAGCTCACACCCGAACCCCAAAATAGTCAAGCAAAAAGCCATCCATGCACGCAACCTGTTCATTCATGAAAAACATGAACGCCACAATCAGTGGGGAGTAACTCCGGGTTCTCCCAGCCATATCACATTAAACGTACATATAAGGAATTACAAAAGTAAAGTCATGCATATATGGATATACATGTGAGATACGATAAGGATAGATAAGCAATTCGATAAATAATGATAAGATCATGTGCAAATCAAATCCAAAACCATCATGTTATTCAAAGACTCGGGAAAGACACTCTTAGGCAACCGAATACGCTCACTAGGGCTTGCATCTCACCGTTAGCGGTATAAGATTGATAAGATTGAGACTCGACAAACAAACCATGCCAAGTCATGCGATGATCACAGTAATCCAACATATTATAATCCCAGTCACGAAACCAAGAATTGACGGTGTCCATCCTGCAATGACCATGAATAATATCATTGAACTCACGCATTAAAGAACGAAAGACCCAACGGACATTCTCTACGGTAATGGAAACGCACTAGCATCGTGTACATGGCAAGTAGGATTCACAGGAATCCACGGGATAAGACGTTTACCTGAACTATACACGATGAACTACATTTCGATATGTAGACTAATTTATCCGGTTTTAGGACGAAGATAATATACGGTCTAGTCTAAACCTTGGCAGACTCTCGGAATAACGTGTTCGATTCGAAATGCGGATAAACGTTCGATCCCGAACTCGGTTCAATCATATACGCCGAGTACCCCAAATTCGGTCGACATTCACGAAAGAGGGGAAAAAAAGAGCTCAAGCTCAAACAAGCGGTAGCTACTGCAAATCACACCACCTCGCAAGTAAACAACATTGACGGCAGGGGGGGTCGATCAACGCATAGCGTCAACTCCAACAACGTCGTAGTATGCCCATACACAATGCCCATTTAAGCAGTAGGATACCTCTCCGTTCCGACATTCCAGCCTTACAAACGGGAAGGTAGCCAAGGGAATGAGCGTACAAAGCACAAGACAAAATAGTGCTCAAACCGTATCATTTGTAAAAACCGACTCAAAGTGGGGCATAGCAAAAACCGTCACAAAAAATGTGATACAAGCGAATGAAATATCATATATCCAAAACATGAATATTATAAGTCACTACGTAAAATTATACGATAAACGAATCATGCGCACTATTATAAATTACGAGATTTAGAAATTTCAAGAAGAAAACACAGCCGTGTTCCAGGCCGGGGTGGAGGGAGGCGGCCGGTACCCCGGCTCGGAGCACAACTACCCACAAAAACCAAGTTTGGAAACTAACTAAAACAAGGGTCCACTTAAAACGGTCATAACTAGAGTTCTAAATATGGGAATGCAGAAATTCTAAGTCGAGGTGATAGCTTATCCTCTTACGGTTCCAACGAGTGGTCACAAGCCCAAAACAAGCAAGTAACGAAGGCGATATGATCATTCTACGAAAAAGGGTCGGAGCAGTGAAATGCCAGCCGGGCACTGAACCGGCTGCCGGTCCTTCGGCCAGGAGCACCCTTCTACCCGAGAACCACAACCACCATTTCTATCATTTTCAATTCTCCTAATTCACTTCTAATAATTATAAAAAATCAATATTTATTATCAACAATCATCAAATAACCACAATCA